>OX388325.1:7724654-7949413 GCA_947579605.1 Athripsodes cinereus | reverse complement strand
CTATGTATGCACCAGGGATGTTGCGAATATTCGCATCCGCATCCGCAAATGCGGAGCTTCCGCATGTATTTGGACATCTGCATCCGCATCCGCAATAATCGATGCGGATGTTCATGCGGATGCGGATGTAAGACAATTTCGCACTTGACATTAACCAATGGGAACGAAAAAATTGGTGACAAGATCCGACGCGTTTTTATTTTTGCCGGTTTTATTTTATTTTTGCAAATAACAAAAAAGAAAAAAATATTTCATCCATAAAAATCATAATACTTATTGTAGCAACAATTTCGTCACATATTTGACAGTGGGGCCAACCAACTAAGATAGTTCCTACTTTTTTTCTATAACATCTTGAACATCCGCATCCGCATCCGCGGATGTGAGCCTTCAAAAATCCGCATCCGCATTCACATCCGCGGATGTGTAAAAATCGACATCCGCAACATCTCTGGTATGCACACGTATGTGTAATAATAATAATAATAAAAAGATGATTTGTATTTGGCGCTGTTTCATGGTCCGTGACCATCTCAAGAGCGCCGTGGCTTTTTAGTCAAGTTGGAAGCATCTTCTAGGGCATCAGTCAACTTGAAGTTTTTTGGAACGGAGTGCTATCTTCTTCTACAGTTTCACAGATATTATATAGGGTTAATCAGTCTTCTTCCATATGCCTGATCCCGGTAAAGAAAGTATATAATATGTGTTCCTTGCTGAGTAGAGCGCGCGAACCTCCCAGAATTCCTTCTGGCTTCTCGATCTTCGCGAGTTGGTCTGCATAATTTCCTAGTGTCTGAAGGTAAGGTACTGTTTAAGGTCAACGTATTCTGAACATGACCCACCTATCCTGGATGATTGTTTACAGGGCTGTGCTTCACACCTTGTCTTGTTATATACTGCCCCTGCCAGCACTATTTACATAATTATGGAATTCCACTATGTAATATTTAGGTAACTTCAGTGTAGGGCAATATAATATTTATACATAAATTTCATATTATGAGAGAAATAAAAAGAGTGTGGTGGTAAAGGGTGAACGTTTCTAGAGTAAAGCATGCTTAAATCAGCAAAGTCAATTCTATATTGTATTACAAGCTAGTTGTTACACTCTTTTATAAGTAGGTAATTTTATTCGAATAAACGTTGATAAAAAAAATCATTGAGTACTCCAAGAATACTTATTCTTTCGGCATGGAACGCATTTTCGTATTTTACATTGATTTATATAGAAAAAAAGGTTTCGTAAAACGAGTGTTTCGCATAACGAGTAAGAGTCTGGAACGAATTAAACTCGTTATGAGAGGTTCCACTGTACAACCTTATACTACTTTCACAGAAAGTTAAAAAGCTTGTGTCGTGAAAGGGGAGTTTGCCGGCACCTGGGATCGAACCACAGACGCCTTGTGCACGAGGCAGAGACTCTACTCCCAGGCTACCGACGAGCTATATATGCATATATCTTTTTTACAATTTCTCTGAAATAGCCCCATTCGTATACCTACTGTTTTGCCTATACAATTTTAAATACCCAAATTTTCTGCATAAAGGTGTCGTGTATTATTGCCCAGTATTTCTTATTGTGGGTGTATTAGCAGTTGTGCCCCACATTTTTTGTTCAACCTGATAACAACACAAAGATGTACAAAAAAATGTAAGCAATATTTTTTTCACATTCTAATTCAATAAATCTAGAATAATATAAGACAAGAATACACCATAATAACGATTAACTTCGCAATTGACCGCTATCACTCAAACGTCAAGGTAATGTGGTGTTCTCACTTTGGCGAATATCGCTAGGGCACCAAAATATCGCCAGCCATTTGAACCGTGTGAACAAAATGACAGCTAGTCTGAAACGATAAAAACCAGTAGAAACGATATCGTCTCGAGTTGACCACCTTCCAACTTTCTCGGGCGATCGAACGATTTGCACATGCGCAGATATGCGCGGCGTTTGTGTCTATGGTAAAAGCTTTATAACCTATAAATTTTATAAATGTTTCCCGCTTCGTGACAGCTGTTATCTTTTTTGATGGTTTGTGGCGTTTGTTTCCTTAATTAAAAGGCGCCTTATAACCTCTACTATAACATTTTCGACTAAAAATAAACACTTCGCGATCTCCATATCGACGCCATTTTGAAAACAGTGTCAAAATCAAAGCGCATCTGACAGATCGTTTCTATATCGGTGGACTTGTGTGAACAGGTGTGACGATCAATGGGCGTACGGCGAATTTTGTTTTTTCGCCTGGCGTTATATTTTGAAATTCGGCTGGCGATATTCGCCAAATGTGAACACCCCATAACTGTCAGAGCGATAATCGCCTTGCTCAAAGAGAATAATATATAATACTCACAGAATTCCATACAAAACCTAGAACCCTGACTCGTTTACAAAAGTGAGGCAAAAAATCTATGAATTTTTGACAGATCGGTTGGCGAAAGCGTATGGTGTTTCCTACATTTTATGGACTATTTCTCGCATTTTTATAAAAATATATCATTTTTACATTTATATAAACGTAATTGGACATTTTTTGAAGTTCTTATCGACGTTTTCAGCGATTTACCACACTTTTTTTCGCCAACCGTTCTGTCAAAAGTGCCGAAAATGGTGCCTCACTTTATCACAATGAATATACATACGAGTACTCCATCTAGGTATTTTATATAAAAATCTATGATAATACTACGTAAGAAGAGACGTAACTCCATACAAACAAAATGTATGGAAGATCCTATGCAAAGGTACCAATATTGGGATTCGAAATTCATTATGATTATATTGGTATTCTGGGGGAACTATACACTGCCATCTATAGAGACTGCAGTGTAATAGTTTGTAATAAAAGCTTTCCAGATTAACCACAGATGGCACATAATATGTGTATATTATAGGTAGGTACTACTTTTCAAATCATAACAATTTTTTTTTGATAAAATGAAACAATACTTTTTGAAAATTGATTTATTACAGTATAAGAAACATATATTAAGTATAACATTTAAGAACAAATTGCATTATTATAGTTATAATACTGAACATAATTTAATACAGGCAAACATGCACAAATCACTTCTCAGGCGGAATGCCTTAATAAAAATATATTACAACTTTAGTAAAAGGCGAAAGATTTATTCGTATTGAAGGGAAACCAGAGTTATATTACAACTGTCAATATTAACGTTGTTTACAAACAAAACTTATTATGTTGTTTGACAAAATGGCGAACAAAAAAATAGTAATAAAATATCCGTAATACTCCTTGCGGCGAGCGAACAGCAAACGAATTGAAATAAACTAACAAAACAACGCGTATTCACCATAAATAACTCAATTTACGAATAAACACAGAGTTTGAACCGTTTTTACGATTTGCTTACAAAAATATGCTCTCAGAGAACGGCAAACATCGAGCAAACGAATGAAAGTAAATGACGCGTATGACGCATGGTTTCTTAAGTTGGCTACACCGGTTCCGTTAAATTTTTGATATTGTAATGTTGTTAATTCTTATCGGATATCCCCATATAAAAATTCTTGAATGGTAGTTGGGCCCCACTGGTTGCCAGATTGTGAATCCAAAATTACCGTACATCACTGAAGTGCGCTGCTAGCCACTATCTTCTCGTGTTAAGAAGGCCTTTTCCCGAGTACAGTCGTTTTCGTCCCCCCATGCTCGCTCTCATGCTATGTACACGTGATAAACGTCCTTGACCTTGATGGATACAAAATAGGCCATGCTTTTATCTCCAAACCTTACCAGTAAATGATTTGCGTGCCAAATTACCGTACATTAGTTTTGATTTGAAATTACCGTACTTTTGTCCAAGTACGGTAATTCATGGCCACACTAGATATCTTTAGTGTGGCCATGACGGTAATTCATGGCCACACTAGATAAATGGCCTGCATACTGAAATACCTACTTACGAGAGTAGTGCGGTGTATTAATGTACTCAAACCGGAAGTGGCATTATGTAGTTCAAATCTGTCCCTAGTACCGTAATTTTTAAATTATTCACTCCTCTAGTAGAGTAAATTATTTTAAAATATGATTCTAAGCAGCATGCCTATATTTTATTAATATATGAATCATACCAACCAAGATAAAGCGAGAAAAACCTGAAGACAGAACTACTTCTTTGTAAATCTTTGTTAAAACAAATTGCCTTATATTTTAAAGTTCTTATTGGGTAGTAAAAAAAATACCTTGGCTCTTTTCATAACCAAAAATATGATTTAAAATCATAAAATCATCATAAAACTCAACTCAACAGAGTAGTACAGTGTTTTTTCTCTCTCCATTTAATAAATTCATTACTAAGGTTAGAGATTGTGTACAAAGGCGATATTATATGTGTTTATAGTGTTTTTCACTGCGAATCTTTTGATGTGAACTGTTGTAACGTATGAGACTTTGTTTTAATATAAAACCATTAATATATCGTGTGGACAATTTAATTCAGTATTGTCACACAACTCTTATCAAGTGCAAGTGCACCTAATCATAAATACTTTCAAATAAAACACCTGGCAGGGGATCCTAAACCTTTTTTTTTAACGCGGCTAATTTAAATATCCCAATAAAATGTCTGGAAGAAAAGTCAAATGCAACCATTGCTCGAACACAGTAAGCCCTAAAAAATATTTACGTTGTGCTCGCTGCAAATCAGCGTTCCACTACTCCTGTGGTGGCACAACGGAAGAAAATTATCGAATTCTTTCCCAGATTTCCAAGATTTCCTGGAAGTGCACAGAGTGTAAAACACAGGATCCTAGATCCGGAGCGTCTACGCCAAATTCAGATGGAGCCAATAATGATCAGCGCTCACGTGCTACCTCATTGTCGGATGGTAATTCTCATTTGGAGGATCAGACAAAAGAGCTCAAAAATTTTTTCAAAAGTGAATTGAGTGGAATTCAAAACGAGATGGCAGTGCTGACTCAAACTATCACGGCTATCGTAGACTCTAGATTATCCGAATTGATAGCGAGAATGGATCAGTTGGAGGCAGATAATGTGGATCTCAGAGACAGGATTGCTGAATTGGAAGCGAGGGCGCCGGAGGTCAAGGCTCTGGAGAGGGATGTGGCTTTACTGCATGGTAGAAATGTTGAACAGCAGAACCAGGATGACGTCAGAGAACAAGCAGCCAAATTGTATAACATCGAAATTAGGGGGATCCATGAGTCAAGAAGTGAATCCTTACCGGAGATCCTTAAATCTATAGTGAGGGTCACAGGGTGTGCTCTTGACATCGGTGAGGTGGACTTTATGGTGAGAACTAGAACGAGGAACAAAAACGTACCGAAGCCAATTGTTGTTAAGTTTCTTCGGAGAATATCTAGAGACACGTTTTTGGCATCAATCAGAATGAAGAGGAGGACCATCACAACGCGTGACATCGGAGTTGAGGGACCAGCAAATAATATTATTGTAAGTGAACATTTAACATTGAAAAATAAAAAGCTTCTCTTCGAAACACGTCAGCTTGCCAAGGAGAAGGACTACAAGTTTGCGTGGACGAGAAATGGAAGGATTTTTTTAAGAAAGGACGAGGGAACGCACAGGATTCTTATAACCAGCGAAAAGGATTTGGCAACTATAAAATAGAAGATATATATATGAATCCATGTGATGTTACTTATTACATATTGCTGACTATTGTTGTGACTCCTTTTTCTTTCCTCTCTTGTTACTTTGCTTTTCATCATGCTCCTGATGGTGTATATTCTTCCTGTCTTCCTTCTCTACTTAATTTGCTGTTGATTGACATATTCAATGTATTTTTCAAAAAATATTTTACACAAATTGGGAACACAAATCAATGGTTTTTGTTTCCTGATTCAAATAATCTAGATAGTACTTACACACTAACACTAACAAACAACTCCACAAACTACATTGTACAGAAAATTTCACTAATACAACCACATCTGTACGAACTATCGTTGCGATGCACTCAGCCACAGTCAAGAAAGTGTTTCCCAAATGGTGGATCAATCGGACCAACCATTGAAATATTTATATTTGTTTTACTTTTGATACTGATTTATTTTGTTTTGATTTGTAATATTTGTGTTGCGTATCCGCTGTTGTTTTGCGTTGTCCATGTCGTCGAATATCATATTGAATGCAGAATAAATAAAACACAGGCACTGATCAATTAGAAATATACCTACAAAATGTGAGAGGACTTCGAACTAAAACAAATGAGATATTACTTAATTGCATGCAGAATTGTTATGATGTTATCTGTCTAACGGAAACATGGTTAAATGATAACTTTTTCTCGTCAGAAATGTTTGATCAGAGATACATTGTTTTCAGAAGAGACAGACCCAGTTTAAATTCTAGAGTAGGTGGTGGCGTCCTTATTGCAATTAAGTCGAGCCTCAATCCCAAACATCATAAGTTGTGGTCATCCTCAGCTGAGGATTTATGGATTTCAATCCCTATAAACTTACGTGATAGTATCCATATATGTTGTGCATATATTGCACCTGGAAACGACCACTTATTAAACCTCTCATCGCATCTAAACGAAGTAGATGAAATATATGCGAGACACCCAGACGACACATTCATCATTACAGGAGACTATAATCTTCCTCACATAAATTGGGTCTTGGACTCTGGTTCTATACCGGCTGTTGGTGAATACACTGGTAGTTCAGCTAATGTAAGATTTGTAGATTTTATGTCTTTGTCCGGAATGCGACAATATAGTTTTGTTCAAAACGCCTCAAATAGAATACTCGATCTTGTTATGTCAAATAAATCCTGCGAAGTCAAAGCATCCGATACTCAGTTAGTCTTTCCCGATGTTTACCACAAGCCCTTATCAGTTACGCTCAGAAACTTTGTAAATAAATATAAGACGGTCGAACCTAACTCCAGGGACATATTTTTGTATAATAGAGCAGATTACATTAAAATACGAAATGATTTGTCAGCGGTTGATTGGTACCACGAGTTTTCAAACCTCAGAATCGAAGAGTGCGTAGAGAAGTTTTATGATATACTATCCAAAGTAATCCATAAAAATGTTCCAGTCAAAAAAGTTAAAATGGGCCATTCGTACCCTCCCTGGTTTTCTTCAGCATTGATAAATGTTATCAAGGAAAAAACATTATTCCACAAGAAATGGAAAAAACATAGGAATCCACTTGACTACCAGACTTTCTCTCTATTGCGAACAAGACAAAAATATATGCAAAACTCTTGTTATGATAGGTATATAACAGACATTGAGAAAAATCTGAGGGGTAATCCAAAATGCTTGTTTTCCTTCATAAAATCAAAGCGTGGTGCGGGGGGTATACCTAAGACCGTTTACTACAATGGTGAACAGTTCACCGAAGCAAAGTCTGTGTGTAATTGTTTCAATGATTTTTTTGCATCTGTTCATGTTCGAAGTAGCCGTATTGAACATTTTGATAGTAACATTCCATCTTGTAACAATACATTACAGTTAAACAGTGTAGAAATAGACAACCTACTTGTTAAGAAGTACTTAGATACTATTGAAATCACAAAGGGGTCGGGTTCAGATTCAATACCCGGTATATTCATAAAAAATTGTTCACTCGAGCTCTCGGTACCATTAACCCTTATGTATAATAGATCTATATCAGAGGGATGTTTCCCCAAACAATGGAAAAAAACATTGATTTCACCTATTTTTAAAAATGGCGATCGTGCTGAAGTATCCAACTACAGACCAATTTCGAAATTGCCAATCATTAGTAAGATTCTCGAAAAAATAATAATTGATCAGATCAATCCCTTACTAAATCCTTATATTTCTAACAACCAGCATGGTTTCCGTCCCAAGAGATCCGTGGACTCAAACTTGCTGGAATTTACGCATTCTGTAACTCGATCGATGCATAGCAATAATCAGGTGGATACGATCTATACAGATTTCTCCAAAGCCTTTGATAAAATTAACCACAAAATACTGATCAATAAAGTAAAACTGATGGGAATTGGGGGTAGTCTGTTAAATTGGTTCGAATCTTATATATGTGATAGGTCTCAGGCAGTAGTCTTACATGGTCACGTGTCGGATTACCATCCTATTTATTCCGGAGTACCACAAGGATCACATCTTGGACCGTTATTGTTTTTAATATATATAAACGATATGGACAAGTGTTTGAAATATTCGAGGATGCTACTATTTGCCGATGATGCCAAAATTTATAATGAAGTGGGGGATATCGCTGATTGTGACAAGTTGCAGGAGGATTTAGTTGCTCTCGAACAGTATTGTGATCGGAACCAGTTGTATCTCAATACTGATAAGTGTAGTGCGATAACATACACAAGAAATCGCAATAAGATTGTCTACGATTATACGCTATACGGTGCGGTTTTAGAGCGTACAAATGAGATAAGGGACCTCGGAATAATACTCGATGACAAACTAAGCTATACAAAACACTATGAGCATATAAGTTCTCGGGCTTTCAAAACTCTGGGTTTTATTATGCGTAATACCAAATGTTTTAAAGATCCCAGCTCACTCACGATTCTGTTCCATTCACTTATTAGAAGTCTCCTCGAATTCGGATCTACCATATGGAACCCTAGCTATGTCACTCACATAAACGCAATCGAGCGTGTACAAGAGAAATATGTTAAACAGTTGAACTTCCGAAAAAGGCTCCATTTTGACAATTACACGCAGGCTCGAAACTACCATAAAACAGACTCACTGGAAAATCGTAGAATAATATTAGACCTCTGCTACCTGCATAAAATATTAAATAATAATATCGACAGTTCATACTTACTAGGCGCATTACCATTCTCTTGTCCTTCGAGAAATAATCGTAGTCAGAATCTTTTTTACGCAGAACAATCTAGGACAAATTATCACCTTAACTCATATATAAATAGGGCCTGCACAAGCTTCAACAGAAGTTGCGGAAGTAACCCTGATCTGGATCCATTCATTACTACTTTAAATAAATTTAAAAATAACCTGAAGCAGATATCGGCTCTTGGATCTAGACGGTCGTAGCAATGTATAGTGTTGTATTTTTATAGGTACCTACTGTGTATTGTATGTATATTGTTGTTCTTTAAAAAAAAAAGGCAGATTTTATTTTATAAAATAAATTATTGTCACCTAATGGTGGATGAGTAGGTACATTGCGCTGAGGTATTTAATTGTCTGATTATTTATACTGTGGAACTGTGTATACTTAGTATGGCTGAGTGCTGTCGTATAGTGTAGATATAGCTATAGGTATGCGATGATATAGTACAGTGTAGGTACATATAAATAGTATTGTGGTGTTGTTATTGTACTGAATATGCCTTATAATTATTCTTTATTCTTTCTTCCTTCTCTCTCTCTCTCACCTCCTATTTACTTATTTGTTATTTTTCTTTTCTTTCTTTCTTCCTTCTCTTCCCCACCTATTGTGTACTTACTTATATTGTTTTTTTTTTGTACTACATAATAATGAATATATTTAAGATACTATAATTGGCGATGTAAATCAAATATTGAACTTGTAAATTACTTATTCCTATTGTAAATGCTGTTGTATCTAAAAGAAAAATAAAATAAAAAAAAAAAAAAAAAAAAAAAAATAGAAATAATCAAGATAAGTTTTGAACTTGCGACATCCAGCATTCAATAGTTTTTCCATAATCCTAAAATGAACTATTGAAATATTAATGATATATCTGAATTCAAAATAGTTATATTTGATTCTTATTCCTTACAATGTGATTTTTGTAAATGTTGGGTTCAATAAAAAAGAGAAGTCATGTGATGGTAAATATGTTTATTGAAAATAGAATATTAACATAGCTAGGTGTGATCTGAAAAAATCAAAACATGAGTAAATTAACATATCAATAAAACTATAACATACAGTATTTATTAGTCAACAAATCAAATTATGAAAACATACCAACATTACATACAACATGAAGAATATTGTAAAACTATTTTAAAAATTTTCTACGATACAATATAGTACAATATACATAACTATAAAATGTATAGTACAAAACAATAGTACTATGAATGCTTAAATGAAATGAAATGAAAAATATATATACAATATATAAACTTCGGTGAGCTATTCAAAGACTGATAAAATTTCAACTTTTGGCTCAAGGACGGTCGGGTGTTAAGTAAGAGGAATCGGCGTGCATGTATGAGAAACTGGATGAATGTAGAGGAAGCGAAAGAAGTATGTAAGGATAGAGCGACATGGCGTTCCGTTCTCTCTGCCTACCCCACCTGGGACACGGCGTGAGGGTATAGGATAGGATAGGATAGGATAAGTATAATATACAAATACAATCAAGGAAGACATTCCAAGTTATCATTAACCTAGTACTTAATTTTGCCTAAGCTTTAGTTTTGGATAAGTTTTATTTTTCTCCAAGCATAATATTTTTCAACTCGTCTAAATGTTATGTTACTCCATAATTACACTCGGTGTCTGGTGCCTTGCCTGAAAAAGAAAAAATGTTATGTAAGTGCGAAGTTATTATACTTCTACTATATATATACCATCACGACATATCCCACAAGTGGGGTAGTCAGCAGACCAGCAGCATGTAATAAACACACAAGCTGTCCTCTCCCTGCCAACAATAAAACATTCAGAATGGGTGGCAAACCTCATTGTTGAATTTAAGATGTAAAATGTTATTATAATATATAAAATTCTACATCCATAATCTATTTCGAAACAGAGAGCATTACGCTCTTATTTAGGACTGGAAATACATAGAATTAAACATGTTGTATTGTTATGTAATTTGAGACAAGTGTTTCTTTCTACTATTGATTATTGATTACTTAATATTCCTAAATGATATTCTTAAATATTTTCAAAACAAAATTTCTTATGTTCTTGAACCTTAATATGTAGATACCATGAATGCCTTTTGGAAGAACTGGAATGATGCGCGAATCAAACAAGTTATACTTTGTGCCATATGTAAATTGATGATTATTTTATTTCATGTATAAGTTGATGGCTCTTCTTGGAGGAGATCATCTGGAGTATTTGAAGTTATTGGCTAGGGATATTTCAGTAGTCTCAATTATTATCGCAGTGTACTACTAACAGTTAAATTTTTTTATTTGACTAAGCCATCATCAGATTGTTTATATAGGTTATGTCATGTTAATAACCGAATCTTGAGTCATTAACAATATCCTTGATGCTGAAATTCAAAATGAAAGTACACAATGAAGTATGAAAATCCAAGATTACTAAATATTTTCACCATAATACATTTATGTAATCAACTCTCACTTTCGAAGAACATTTCAAAAGGTTTAAGTGAGATTCTTTAAGATTGTGATAGCTCTCTGTAAACTTGCGAATACTACTTTCAGACATTTTTAAAACACGGAATTAGTATAATAGTCAGTTTTACACTTTGCTGTCCCATTAATTAGGTACATAAATCACATGCGCGCAACCTATAAAATGTAACACACAATCACGCCATTATTTCATACGGAGAAGCGTCAAACACTTTTTTCATGTTAAATACACTTGTTTTTACATATAAAATAAATTTTAACGTTCACCAAACAAAAACGATCACTCTATAACCTGGTAAGATCGAAATAAGGTAGATTCATTAAGTATAAATTCTACAAACAGTAGATAAACTAATTGAAACTACAGCACCATAACCAACAGTAACCGTCAAGCACCAAAACTTCACCGCACCACTTGCGATCTTTCGCAACCGGAAATGGTTTTAGTACGCAGGCCAATATCTTTAGTGTGGCCATGCAACACCACCTTAATATAAGGCCGTGACACTACTAGCGCCCCTGGCGGATATTTCGTTCGAAATAGGCCTAAATGGCCTACATTGATAAACGTCAGCCTAGCCTAATTTCTATGTAAACACATAGATATTCTATGGTACGCCATGTTGGGTGCGTCGTGTTGTGTTCTCGTTTATATCGTGATATTATTTGTTGTTGCTTATTATACACTGTTTTTAACCATCAAAAGTGATTCACAAAGACTTTTGGAAGACGGAATTATTATACTGTGTGTGTAAAGATGGTGTATAAGTGCTGTGTTCCAAATTGCAGAGGGAATTATTCGACCGGTTCGAAAGTCCACGTTTTTAGTTTTCCTAAAGACACCAGCTTACGTGACGAATGGATACAGGCAATTCATCGTCAAAATTATAATCCAAATATTTAGTCTAAGGTAAGCAAACATGATTTCAATATGAAATAGATAATTAGCAACTACCTTTGTAACCCTCTGACGGCAGTGTTTGAGGTTATGGTGTTGTTATGTTTGGTGTTTATTTTCATGTTTTTTGAGATAAATATGCTTTAATTTTAAGTTATTGATCTATAAAATGCATTTCCATACTGTTTTATTATATTTGAAATTCATAATCAATGTAAAACGTGAGCAAAGAATAATAATTATTGTTGAAAAGATCCTAGGTAATCAAACTTCATAACCAAACATTGAATGATGCTTCACATGTGATATTCCATATTGCTCAGGAAATGTTGTTTCTGACATTCATAAAGATTCATTTGCACACTTTGTTAATCATATTCTATGTAATTTTTGTTTCCTTCAATAATATAATAATATTGTTCTAGGTATGTGAACTCCATTTCATGAGGAATGATATTTTGGAAGAAAGTGTGTTTCATAATCATTCTTCGGGGGAGAAATGTGTTTTGAAGCCAAAAAAACAGCGGCTAAGAAATGGAGCAATACCATCTTTCCTTCCCAAATGTCCAAAATATTTGAGTGCCTTGCTATCTACATCGGTTCTCAGAGAATGTGCCAGATGACCGGAGAACATGGAAGGAGTTGGACCATTTACAACTTGCCCTAGCCCAAAGCATTCACTCAAATGATCTGTATGAAGCGGGAAGATGCTTTTCAACACTAGCCGAGCTTTCCAAATGTATGAAATCAAACAGCATTTCAAATGAATGGGTAACTATACATAAAGATCAATTTAATAGCTTTTTATGTGTTGAAATCAATCCTGCTTCAACAGTAATTGCTTCCGTTGTTGTAAATGAAAAATTAGAATTATCTTTGTTCGTAGGTAAAATAGAAATAAAGAAATTTGATAATAAGATTTTTCCTATGAAATTACAAAATTTAAATGGTTTGGAAAACATTCTGGATAAATTGAAATTGAATAAATTTTCAGAAAATTCTGCGGAAGTTGCATTAGATATTGTTAAAAATTTATTGATTGATGTTGGAAGTTTGATAATTAACGATGAATGTAGAAAACGTTAAATAGATTTTTTGATTAAACAAGTTACTTTACTAAATTTAAAACCAGAATCTAGGAAGAATTTGACGGGACCATTATATTGATGAAATACATGTTAAACCATATTTATTATATAGCGGTGGAAGTGTTTTAGGAATAGCATATAACTGTGAAAAGGCTAACTTAGACATTCATCGAACTCAATTCTGAAGCATATGGTCAAAACATGCACTAATATATTATTAAATAATTATGGAAAAAAGGAATGACTTAATCAAAACAGTTGTAAAGAATCGTAAAGCCTATACTGTTCAAACTAATATTCTGAATCAAATATATATCATAAATGTTCGCATCACTAACCCCTTTATAAAATATTATTGTTATACATTGAACCTTAATTCTGGCAATAATTTTTCTTTTTACAGAAAGAAGCCCATATCCAACAACGGATGCGAGAAGCCTGATGATGATACAATGTAAAATGTAATTTGTAAATTAAACTTGATTTTTGTTATAGGTATATTATTATTATGTGTATATATTATTGCATATTTTTTTTAGTAAAATTAAATGGCTTCTGCCCCCAATGTTGTTTTATTTAAACACCTATCCCTATTGAATGTAACCAGAGACATTAAAAGTCATCACATGAGAACTGTCAACTGTATGCATAGCCTATCCAGGCGGCCATTTTGAATCAGTGTCCTGGCCTTATTTAAGGTGGTGTTGGGCCATGACGGTAATTACCGTACGTCTGGCAACCCTGGTCAGAGCGATAATCACCCTGCTTTGATTTCGGTTGTCACCCGACGACATGCCTGAACGCGACAGTGCGAGTCGTCGGGTGACTCGCTCCGGCTTCGTGAACGATCGGAACGTCATCGAGTGATCACTCGGCGACTGTATGAACGCTGCCCGGACCCGTGAACGAATAGACCATTAAAGGTCACGTGGTCTTGTCTATGGATTTGCTTTTGCTTGGGGGGCAGTCAGATTGCGCAAATCATCCTTGTAGGATGTTATGCCATAAGAGAAAAAAAAGAAAGTCAGACGACAAAATAATAACAAAATCGACACTGACAGTTTTTTTGATTATTAGGTATTCTTTAGGCGTTCCACCTTATATTACACCGTAATCGTCTGTTGTGTTGGGATGCCTGATGCCCCTCAATGATTTTTCTGTGACGTCATCCTTTAATGGTCTATAGAACGTCGTCGAGTGATTACTCGGCGACTGTTTGAACGACGCCCGAGCCACTCTCTTTAGCAACGACCAGCGTTGCCAGATGTACGGTAATTTCATTCCCCGTACGGTCATAATTTTAACAACTAAAGTAGCATTCACATTGCTTCACTTTGGATGATCATCCAGAGTGTCAGGGTCAAACCTGTTCATCGAAAGTGAACACGTCTGTTCACATTTGTTCATCCTATGCTTTCACTGCCATGTCAACACTCTCAGACATGTTGTATGTAGTTTGACGTATTTTCGTATAAAAATAATTAAACAAATTCAAAAACGAAAAATAACACTTAAAATAAATTAATATAGCTCTCGACTGCATAATAATTTTGTATATGATTCTGACATTCAATACAAATTCATAGAGAATAAAACAAATAATAAGATGAAACTTGTTTATGGTCGTTTCAGTGAAAGGACCTTTCATCAAAATTATGACGAGTGGTAATCGCTTTCCTCCGTCATCGCTAGTGATCACTAGCGATGACGGAGGAAAGAGATTACCACTCGTCATAATTTTGATGAAAGGTCCTTTCACTGAAACGACCATAAACAAGTTTCATCTTATTATTTGTTTTATTCTCTATGAATTTGTATTGAATGTCAGAATCATGTACAAAATTATTATGTAGTCGAGAGCTATATTAATTTATTTTAAGTGTTATTTTTCATTTTTGAATTTGTTTAATTATTTTTATACGAAAATACGTCAAACTACATACAATATGAGTGAGAAAGTAGACATGGCAGTGAAAGCATAGGATGAACAAATGTGAACAGACGTGTTCACTTTCGATGAACAGGTTTGACCCTGACACTCTGGATGATCATCCAAAGTGAAGCAATGTGAATGCTACTTAAGGTTTGTTCTGGGGCAATACCAAAAAAAATACAAACTTTACGCATACACTTGAATGCAATAAATCAAAACAATTTAAAAATAATAATAATAGATCATCATTATGTGCGTCAAGTAATTTAAAAGGTGCGAGTTGGATTAACGTAAGAGTTAGTAGTAATTATTTTATTTTTATTAATTCAAACACAACAGCACATAATACGTAACTTAAATCACAATAACAAAAAATAAATAAGACTAATTACAGTGTTTATACATACGACTTAATTTATAAGACATTTAATACATACAACGTTTTTACATTACAGTGGAACCTCTCATAACGAGCACCTCTCATAACGAGTAATTCGCATAATGAGCAAAAAAAATGTGAAAAAGTTGCTCCCATAACGAGCGATGTTTCGCATTACGAGTTACAGAGAAAGGGTAAGTCCTTTTTTCACGACATTCACTTGTGACCTTGTTAGCCAGGACTTCCGCTCCAGTACATCGGTCTGTGTTTAGCACTCGCTCCGTTAGCGCCTTGGTTTCGCATGTGATCACCCATTCTTCCAAAATTTATATTGATATTATTAGTATTTGTGTGCAAAGTATCCGTTCAAAATTGTCCCCGAAGAAAGAAACACAAGAAGACAGCCAGAAGAGAAAAAAAATAACTGTTGAAATGAAACATAAAATCATTGAAAAGCGAGAAAAAGGTGTGAGCATGGCATATCTAGCGCGCACATGCTATCGATCAACATTAACGATCTGCACTATTATCAAGAACAAAGATAAAATTAAGAAGGTGTATGTTTCAAAGGGAGTGTCAAGAATGTCTACGAAACGGTTTCGTTTACGGTTAGTTTTCTAGTTAAAAATGGTAAATTATTTGTCATAAATTAATATTTTTATTTAGGTACGTTTTTTCCTAATCTAAATTGTATTACAAGTTGTTACACTCTTTTATAAGTGATTTTAATTGAATAAACGTTAATAAATAAAATCATTCAGGTCTCCAAGAATACTTCTTTCGGCATGGAACGCATTATCGTATTTTACATTGATTTGTATAGAAAAAAATGTTTCGCATAACGACTGTTTCGTCTAACGACTAAGAGTCTGGAACGAAGTAAACTCGTTATGAGAGGTTCCACTGTATATTTATATATAAAACAAGAATAGAATAATTAAGAGAGCGGGGGGGGGGGGAAGGGATGAAAAGATAGCACAAGGAACTCTTCAAACAAAAATTAAACAAAATTCACGCGTTCATGGTCTGCGCCACGGCCCCTGCAAATTGTCCCTATGTTTGTCAGATCTCTCTCAGACTCCCTTCTTCTAAATTGGTTTTAGTTTTACTTTATATTCAATTATACAGTGATCTGGTTTCCACTTACAAAGGCACTGTCAAACTTGACATTCGAGAATGATTTTGTGAGTCGAAACCTCTTGGAACGGTATACAGTGAAAAATAATAAAAATAAATACAACTTTGATCCATCCATTCTTGCCAAGAGGAGTGCTAACTGTCTCTCCTTTCTCAATAGACACATACACAACTATGATCATCAATATATATATTATATTTTCTTACTGAATACTATTGGATAACCTATAGTAGAAATTGACCGTGTTATACATATTACAATACAATATGATAAAAATATTATGTTACAACACTTTTAATGTTATAGATTATGGTTATTAATATTATTTTGTATGTTTAGTTGGAACAGATTGACAATACATTACGAGTAGCCGTGTCGGAGGAGGAACGTGAGAGTCTTCTGAGTCTTCAGAAGGACCATACACAACTATGATCATCAATATATATATTATATTTTCTTACTGAATACTATTGGATAACCTATAGTAGAAATTGACCGTGTTATACATATTACAATACAATATGATAAAAATATTATGTTACAACACTTTTAATGTTATAGATTATGGTTATTAATATTATTTTGTATGTTTAGTTGGAACAGATTGACAATACATTACGAGTAGCCGTGTCGGAGGAGGAACGTGAGAGTCTTCTGAGTCTTCAGAAGGACATGCAGCTCCTCATACAGATGACAAGGGAGAGTCTTGACACACTGATCAGCAAGCACAAAAATCTGCAACAACCACAGAAGGAATCCGCTAGTGAACCAATTGATGATGAATATGCACTTTTTATGGTATGCAATTAATAAATATATATATGTAGAAAGGGAATTACACTAATAAATATATCGCATCCATCGTTTCTCTATATGATTTTATCGCATTGACCGTTTAAATTACACAAAAAAAATCGTATATACATATGTATAAAAACATTTGAGAGCGAGCGAAAAAGAAAGAACGGTTTGTTGATTCTGTCGGCTGTCTTTTATACGTCAGTAGGTACAATAAAAAAGCAAAAAAGACGATGAAAAATTACATACAGTATAAAGTATGATTTTGATCTCCATGCAGCTTTCTTTTTTATTTTGTTACTAAATTTTTTATTTCAAAAAATTTATTTATAACTTTTGAAACATAGTATGTCTATAGAAACATGTATAATTTTTATAAACCTATATACTCGTATGTACATATATTAAACATTAAAATACATATTAATGTGATTTTTTCTATACTCCCGCATTCATTGTTTTCCCGCATCCATAGTTTATTTCAAAAGGTCCCTTCAAAAACGATAGATAGAGGTTTCACTGTACACTATTTTTTGACCAAATTGAAATATGATGTAACAGTGCTCGGAAACGTGGCCGCCTTGGGTCAAGGTTAAACGACAAGATCATATAAATCAAATGTTGAGGGACAGGTGTTGAGCACATTATTGAATAGGAGAGCAGTATGCATGAGGAATTGATTTTATGACAGTGAGGGGTCCTAAAAATGTATGCAGGATAGTCGAGTAAGTGGAGCTCCATTTTTTTTTGTCTCGGTGTGATGATGTAATAGGAAAATTATCGATGGCTTAGAGCACAGTGCCTTAGAGTAAGTGCCACAGAGGGATTTTACAGAGGAGCGTTTGTAAGTTTAACTATTGCTTTGTTTATGAATTTGAAGACTTAATTAATACATTATCATAATCACCGATTTATTATTTACAACTTACCATATTCGTGCACAATAATGTGTGAGATAATACAATTTTTTTTGTGTACTTATCTTCGTATCTCAATTTACCATTAATTGTACTTACATCTGTGCTCTAAGCCATTGATATAAGACTTTTTTTTATAATGAAAAGGAGGAACTATTTTATTATGTCTACTAGCACTCCCCCTCCGACCCCAATCTTTCAATTTGGTATAAAATACAATCTCCTCAGTTTTGTTGAGGAATATTTTAAAATATAGAAAAGGAGGATAGAGTTTCAAAAGGAGGATACTTTTTGAGGGAAAATAGAACCTTCAGGACCAATGCTCTCTCTCTCTCTCTCTCTCTCTATCTATCTTTCTTTATGCCATCACAACATATCCTTATAGGGAGGTAGGCAGTATAAAAACTGCATGTGATGAGCTGCGCATCATCCCCTATGTGCCTTTAAAATATTATATATGGCAACAGTAATATTATAGAACAGTGGCTCCCAAATTTTTAATTTCGTGTACTACACACGAAATTATAAATCAGTAGCGTACCACTGAACTGAATTTAAAAACGTTTTATCTAATTATTTACTGTGTATGTCCTATGGCCATGGCTGCTTACGTACCACCTTAATAATTGTCACGTACCACTGGTGGTATGCGTACCATACTTTGGGGATCACTGTTATAGAAGATTAATATTGAGAGAGACATTATAAATACATAAAAACATTAATAGCTGTAATAATATAATTGCTGTGTATTGTTTTTATTTGCAAGATACCGTTTATTATTATTAAGTTATTATTTGTATAGCTCTTTAAGTTTAAGTGAAATGTTTTATTATTTTCTCTATATCCTGTAAAAGGCATTAGCCGTATATTAGATAAATAAATATAGTTAAAAACATAACAATTCCTAACGCATCACCCATTCTGAAAAGTCCCCGCCCTCTCCACTCCTCCCCCCTCCTAAAATTTGACAACTCCACAATTTTACCTTCCTAATAAATTTTGTATTGTTTATAAATTTAGTATTGATAATGTCTTAGTAAGAGATGAAACAGTTGTATGCTCATTGATTAATAAAAAAGTTTAGTGTTCAAATTCCTACATAATGGAAAATACACATAATACTAATAATAATAAAACTTTATTGACAGAACATAATAAAAAAAAAGTTGTACAAACAAAAAATAAATTTAAAAAAAAACAGTGTTCTGTCAAATGGCGGACTTATTGCAGTGCAACATCTTCCAACCAACCATTAGAAAAAAAAATAATAGTAAAGAAATATATATACATATACATATATAAACAGATAAAAATATATACTCATATTAAAAATAAATAGAAGTTTAATAAAAAAGTAAATTAAATACGATTTCTGTGCAAAGGAGAGGGGAAGAGATAATGTTATGGATTATATTAAAAATATATAAAATATTAGCTAACATAGCCTTAAATGATAGTATAATTGTTTTTATGACTTTGTTGTTCTGACTAGGCAGAGATGGCTGACACAGGAGCTTTTGAAAGAGAGGAAGTTGAAGGGAAGCAAGGGGATGAAGAAAGTACTTGTAAAGAAGATTCCACCAATGACACTGATATTCAGGTAAATTATCACCGTTTTCTATGATGTATGAATGTAGAGGACAGTGGTGAGTATTTTTTTTTTTTAAAAAGATATAGGATATAGGGGAGTTTGCCGGCACCTGGGATCGAACCACGGACCCCTTGTTCTGAAGGCCGAGACTCTACCTCCAGGCTACCGACGAACTCTAACTGTTGAGAGGTAGAAAAACCATACAGTGTATTAGGAAGAAACTCAAAGCGACTAACAAAGTTGAATGTTAGTTGCCTAAAATGAAGTTGGACAAGACGTGTTGTCAGGTGTTCAGACTCGAGAGTGGTAACTGAGAATAGGCGGGTGAAGCATTGGATAGGGGTAACGGTTTAAAAAAAAAAATTTGAAATTAAATTTTTCAAAAAGTGGCAATTTTAAAAATTCCAAAAAGTTGACAAAAATAGTTTGTAATGTCTTTATACATATACTAAAATTCTATTATGGGATCTCAATGGGATCAGGAGATACAGGGCTTCAGGAATGCATGCATCGTGATATTGCTTGTTTTGACACCTTTGGATGCGTATAGGGTGGCAACAACAGCTGGAGACATCAAATCTGAAAATCTCCCAGAATTGTATTGAATTGACACGGAATGACCCAGCACCCTTGAAATAGTCTTAAAGTAGCAGACAAGCTACATGCGAGCTCTCCTTGTCCTCTCCATACCAATAAAATAATGAGATGTGACGACTATTTATATGTGGCGCCGTTTAATGATTCATGACCATCTCAAGGGCGCCGAGACTTCTCCCGAACATTAGCATCTTCAACTTGGTTCTAAATGTGGTTGTGGACTGATTCTCCCTCAGATCTGTGGGCAGTCTGTTCCAGACAGATGGCGCGGCGGCTCTGAAACTCCTTTCTGCAAATTTGGAGGTTTTCGCCATATTGGGTTTCACGAGTTTGTTGACAGCAGAAGAGGCCAAGCGCAGCGGTCGTCTCGGAGTTTCGTCAATGGAACAAAGTTCGGTTAGACATATGGGTGCCGTGCCGCATAAAGCCTTGTGGATAGTGAGACACAAATTAAACTCCACTCTCTGGGACCCTCAGCCAATGTAGATCTTTTAGTAGTGGAGTGATGAGGCAACGCTTATTCTCTCTGTAGATAGTCCTGGCGGCGGCATTAAAAGCCATCTGGAGGCGATTGAGAAGAGTCTGGGGCAGTCCTGTGTATATGATGTTGCAGTAATCCAGACGAGAGATGACAAAGGAGGCGATCAGACTTTTTACTGCATCTACAGATAAATTTTTGGATACGAGATGCAGTTGACAAATGTGGAAAACGGCTGTGCTTACTGTTCTGGATACTTGGGCTTCCATGGAGAGTGCTTCATCCAGTAAGACGCCGAGAATGGACATAGTGTTATGTTGGTGCCAGCAACAGAGATTTTTTTGGTGTCTAGGAGATGTTGACGTCCTGGGGAGTATATATAAGTATTACTACTACTACTACTACTACTATACCATCACGGCATATCCCACAAGTGGGGTAGCCAGCAGATCAGCTGCATGTAAGAAACATTCAATAAGTATTCAATAACTATTTAAAGGTTTTGATACTATTTCTTGTGTTTTTACAGGAGGAGTTGTCATCCCTGCAAGGGATGAAATGTTCTGTGATGTACAGTCATATGTGGGGAGGGGCAGCCTCTCTACATAATGCTATGGTCACTTGTGTAGAAGGAGACACTGCACACACTAGCTATGATGATATTAAGGTAGTTACAATATTTTATAAGTAAGCAGATAAAAATAAATACTTAAGACATACACAAGACACAAGGCAAGACAAGACAAGACAAGACACAAAGACAAGACAAGACAATACACAAGACATACATAAGACAAGACATTCATAAAATTTCACTCATGACACATGTGAGCGATTTGAGATTGAAAATAAACAAATTCAAAAATGACAAAATGTCAACTAAGTATTCAGAAATATTCTTCATGTTGAGTTCTGTAAAATTGCACATTCAAAAATAATTAAATTCTATGATACATACATACATACCATCACGCCGCTTCCCTCGAGCGGGTAGGCAGAAAGGATGGAGCGCCACTTTCTTCTATCCTTGCATACATCTTTCGCTTCCGTCACTGTCATACAATTCCTCATGTATGCTCTCCTGTTCAATGTGTCAATGTTATAGAAACAACAAAATAATCTAAAATATAAAAAATCAAGATGAATTGAAAAAAGCACAGTATGTAGTTAACTTCCAAGTGACTTTACTAACTTCACTTACTAGTATTTGGAGACTCTTGACTCCATCACCAGGCGATTAGTCGATGTACTCCAGCAATGATGGAGTCGAGAGTCTCCGAATACTAGTAAACGAAGTTGAAAGAGTCACTTGGAAGATAACTAAATACTGTGTATTTTTCAATTCATCCAACTCCTTCGGTCAATAATATCAAAACTTTTGAATTTTTTTTTATAAGAAACCATATTTTTTCCTTCAGTGGTTATTATTTGGAAGAGATCATAATAAACTCGCCCTTTGTATATTGATTGTAATTTATATGAATACAGTCGATTCCGCTTAATTGGGACACATCGGGACTTGGGCATTTTATCCCAATTAAGCGGCTGTCCCAATTAAGAGAAATTTCACATTTTTTTTAAATTCATCTATTTT
This sequence comes from Athripsodes cinereus, assembly GCA_947579605.1. Lineage (NCBI taxonomy): Eukaryota > Metazoa > Arthropoda > Insecta > Trichoptera > Leptoceridae > Athripsodes > Athripsodes cinereus. The sequence goes on along the minus strand of OX388325.1, from coordinate 7,926,677 downwards.
GTTTTGGCAACTAAGGCCATTAACCAGTAATACACACATAAAATTAGGCAATGCATGTTTTTTTCAATTATTTTATTTTATAAACTCTTGGAAACTGTAAATTACATATATGTAGGTTAGGGTGTCCCTTATTTTTCAAAGTTTTAATTTTACAACGCATAGGCAATTATTTTATTCATTTGGTCCTAAAACACTCAAAAACCAATTTTTATCTTATTCGGAACAGTGCAACCCGTGCCGACTTGCACGGAAACATCTTCATACAAGTTTCATACAAAAACTCACAGGGGCGGTGAGTGCCCGTTGTTACTGTCACTCAGTCTCGGCTTTTCTTGTAATTATCGCGGTTTTTTTTTATATTTCAAAGATGTCAATGGTACTAAGAAGCAATATAAAAAGTATTTTCTTGGTTGGTGAAGTAAATCAATAGATGATTTAATAAAATTACCGTCATATCGTCAAGTTCTCGCAGTTGTAACTCTCGACACACAGGATATTAAATTGAATGCTAGTGGAAGCAAAAATTAAGTCATTCGCGTGTGCATTACATTCTGAAAAAAGGCTAGAATACCTAATAGAGATGTTACTAGTCGTGTTAAGAGGTCACGCGATCTTTATCAGGTCTGGCAAGAGCTGCCAAAAAATAGCAAGAAGATTCAGGATTTTCATAGGCACCATGAGGAGAACTTTCAAGTTGAATTGGATAATTTATGCAATATCGTATACGCCGATGCTCTCAAAATACTAAAATCAAATAAGATAATATATTATTTGAAAGCAAAGAGAACCAAGATGTACAGGATGCTTAGCGGGCGTTGACAAAAAAATGACTGAAAATGAAAAAGAGCAAGGCTGAAAAAACTAGCAGAAGAGAAAAAGAGATCAAAGCGTATACCTTCAGAGAGTTTGTTGGCACCTGCTGCTTTACACAGCTTTGCTTGTTTGTTTATTGTGGTAATTCATGTAATGCCCTTGCTTGAATGCTGTTTGGTGGTGAAAGCGCCGAATCAAGCTTGTGTTTATTGAAAACATTAAAAAGTAAAGAAAAAATTGACACGTTGATTTCCAAAGCGACTTTAAACAAATTCAGTCAAGATTTTGCAGTACTTGTCAAAAGAAATAGCCGTCCTTTTAATTTTTATGATGAAATTGATGAGCAGATCAAAGGGAACACTGTAAAAATTTTACAAAAAAAGAAAACTTTCGTATTTCTATAAGAGATAATGAATAATCGAAAGAACAGATGTCTGGCTCTCTATATGTCAGGTAGTAGTGTTCAATTTAAGTATGTTAAACCATGTTCTTTTATATATTCTACAAGTAGCCTTAATGTTTTTGTAGGAAAAAATTGAGTTATTTTGTATCCGTCAAGATCAAAGATTTATTTTCACAACTAAAACCTGACAGCAATTTTCTTCAAGAAGGAAATTGCTGTATCTTCGTTAAAAGAGAACGTGGCATTTGTGGAAGCTAAAAAAAAGATATCTAGCTTAAAAGTAGTGAATGACACAGCTGGAAGAGCTGTTAAATTAATCCAAGGCTTTCATGGTGTGATAACCGCAGACGAAGAATAGAAGCAGTTCTTATTACAAAGTGTGCAAGAACATAGAAAAATGTATCCAAACTGTAAAAATGAGACTTTAAAGAGGATATATTCAAATTAATAAATATACATATATTGTGATTTTTTTTGATAATTACAAAAAATACACCATATAAATTAGTGTTTTCAGCTAACATAGTGGTATTAAGTGACGATCTATAGCTAAATTAAAAAGACGCTTTAAGTTGCTATTTTCTGAAACTTTGAGGCTCTGTCGGCACGGGTTCCAATCAACGTAGAAAGCTTAAATTCTGTATTTGGGTAAGAAGTAGGCTAATAAACATAATTAGAGGGTATGCATTTCAATAACTGAAAAAAAATATTTTTGACCAAATAAGGGACACCCTAATGTAGGTACATAAATTATCATATAAATTACAAATAGGTATGTATCTAATATAAACTATAAAAAAAATCCTAGTTAAAATAACAAATGGTTAGGTACATACAATTTAATTAAACGCAAAAATGAGAATTCTTTGTATATATTTTTTCTTGAAAATATGTGTAACATAATATGTGCTGTGATCTTAAATTTACTGTCCCAATTAAGCGTCATGTTGTCCCAATTAAACATATAAATTTACTATTGGTTTCTGTTCTTTGAGATTTGTCCCAAATAAGCGGCTGTCCCAAATAAGCGGCTGTCCCAATTAAGCGGAATCGACTGTTTATTTCTTTATAAAATTGTTTGTAATTAATGTACAGTAAAAAATGAATAAATAAATATGTACGCACTCATTTCAGGTTAGAGTATTATTCACTAACCCCACCCACTGCGAGATGGTGCCGTGTCCGTATTATCTAAATGGAGATTGCCGTTTTACAGACGAACAATGTAGGCAAGTTGTTTACATTAATTTATTTATTTATAATATACTGACTTAATTCCACATTTTTCTTATTGTGTGTGATGGGAATCAGTATTATAAGACATTCAACATCTTTAATTCAGCAGTAATTTGGTTTACTGGCACCCATTCTGAGTTTCTTAATTTTAATTGGCACAGAAAGTATTTCACTATTCTTGTAGCTAAAATTTTTCAAGATCAAAATTATATTGTATATAAAGTGAAATCTTTACCCATGAACACCCTTCTCGTGAGCACAGAGTGCTGAAACCACCGTCCTTCATTAAGAGTGTTTCTGTGTTAATTGAGTCACCTGTTCCCATGTTATTCCTAGGACTAACAATAAGAATGGTTTACTGTGAAAGAAAGAAATTTTGGGCGAAAGGACAATGAGCTCTTGTTGGCCAAATATCATTGGAAATTCTCAGAACATGATCCAACCAAGATCGTTATCTCTCCTTTCACTCTGAAACTACTAGAGATCTTTGCTGAGTGCACTAGCACATACTAACATTTGTGACATGCTCATTCCACCTTCTAAATGAGTGCACTAAGCACATACTAACATTTGTGACATGCTCATTCCACCTTCTAAATGAGTGCACTAGCACATACTAACATTTGTGACATGCTCATTCCACCTTCTAAATGAGTGCACTAGCACATAGTAACATTTGTGACATGCTCATTCCACCTTCTAAATGAGTGCACTAAGCACATACTAACATTTGTGACATGCTCATTCCACCTTCTAAATGAGTGCACTAGCACATACTAACATTTGTGACATGCTCATTCCACCTTCTAAATGAGTGCACTAGCACATACTAACATTTGTGACATGCTCATTCCACCTTCTAAATGAGTGCACTAGCACATACTAACATTTGTGACATGCTCATTACACCTTCTAAATGAGTGCACTAGCACATACTAACATTTGTGACATGCTCATTCCACCTTCTAAATGAGTGCACTAGCACATACTAACATTTGTGACATGCTCATTCCACCTTCTAAATGAGTGCACTAAGCACATACTAACATTTGTGACATGCTCATTCCACCTTCTAAATGAGTGCACTAAGCACATACTAACATTTGTGACATGCTCATTCCACCTTCTAAATGAGTGCACTAGCACATACTAACATTTGTGACATGCTCATTCCACCTTCTAAATGAGTGCACTAAGCACATACTAACATTTGTGACATGCTCATTCCACCTTCTAAATGAGTGCACTAAGCACATACTAACATTTGTGACATGCTCATTCCACCTTCTAAATGAGTGCACTAGCACATACTAACATTTGTGACATGCTCATTCCACCTTCTAAATGAGTGCACTAAGCACATACTAACATTTGTGACATGCTCATTCCACCTTCTAAATGAGTGCACTAAGCACATACTAACATTTGTGACATGCTCATTCCACCTTCTAAATGAGTGCACTAGCACATACTAACATTTGTGACATGCTCATTCCACCTTCTAAATGAGTGCACTAGCACATACTAACATTTGTGACATGCTCATTCCACCTTCTAAATGAGTGCACTAAGCAAATACTAACATTTGTGACATGCTCATTCCGCCTTCTAAATGAGATATCAATGATTGGTTCCAATTAAAGTAAAGACTGCCTCCTCTTTACAAAAAAATTGAGTATTATCTTGCAATTATTATTATCAGTAGAAATTTCTCAGTTTTCTGCTCAATCAAATGTTTCAGATATTCTCACGGCGAAATTGTATCGCTATCCTCTTTAAATGAAGCCTCGGAGCCAAACTTCAACCTTCTGAAGTCGGGATGTAGAGTTCTTGCAAAGATTAATCAACCAAATGAGGTACGTTTGAATGCAACAATGTGTCAAACCTTAAAATGATTAAAAACACTGTGATATTGCGAGCTTTTCGTCATGTTTTTCTGGAGAGATTTCTCGTGATAAAAACTTAATAGCCAGAATGCGGAAAACATTGAGCGCCATTAAATTAAATTTTTAATACACTTTTCACATTTATTATTGTCACACAGTTCTCTTTTTCTCATTGTTATAAAATTTTGATTATTTGTGATTTTAGGCGAGTGGCAGCAAAATGAGAGAGAAATATTTAATTTGGCACAGGGCAGTTGTGTGCGAGGTAGACATAGAGACACTACACTGTACCGTCAGGTTGGAACATGCTTCTACATCTGTCACAGATATGCACAGAGTTCCCTACACAAACGTCTTTCCTCTCACAGGTATTTCAAAACAAATTGTGTTAAAAAATAATATTCTATACTACACTTTTTTGAAGATGACATTTTGTTTGTCTACATTGGTTTTATAAATTTACGTGGTGTTCATACGAGGCGAATTTCGCTTGCATAAAAAACAAAATCCGTCGGTCCTCCACTGATCACACAGTCCACCTGCATAGATTTAATCTGTCAGATGCGCTTTGATTTGGACGTTGTTTTCAAAATGGCGGACGTCGAGTTGGAGATCGCGAAGTGTTTATTATTAGTTAAAAATGTTATAGTTGAGGTTATAAGGCGCCTTTTAATTAAGGAAACAAACACCACAAACCAACAACAGAGAGAACAACTGTCACGAAGCGGGAAACATAAGACAATATTTTGATTTCCGGACGATATTCGCTTCGTGAGAACAACGTTTAACAAGCAGCGACACAAACCAGTTTGTTAATTTTATTGATAAAACTAATCAAAATAGATTGAAAAAGAGTTTATTTATTTGTTAATTTTATAAAATTTATGAGTTAAATATTCGTTGGTTCGTTTTCATGTTCAGTCTTTAAATCATTCCACTCCAATAGGCGGCGATAGACATGGCCTTATGGTTACCTAGAGTCAGATCTTTAGGACTACAGCAATCCCCAATCAGGAAGCATAATATGTGATATTTGTGCATGAATTTTGAGTGATGCGAAGTGTGTGGTTACAACTTGAGTTTGGGTGAGGGAGGGAATAATAACAACACGACCGATACTTATTATAACCCATTTATCTCAACACAATATACCGACGACTCGACTATGCTGCGTTTAAACCTCACAGACAACTCATACAGGCAACAATGCACTCTCTCTCTCCACTACTAGCATTACATCTCTCATTCTCTTTCATACACAAACTGTTACATGAGAAAGGAAAGAGACATAGAAGATACGTCAACAACACGTCACAAAGAAATGAGAAAGAGAAGAGATGTCTCTCTGAATAATAAACAATATAGTAGAAGAAAACATTTTGTTTGTAATTTCATTATGGAATTCTACTACCTAAACACTTGCACAGAGAAAATATTTATATTTTGTTTGTTACAGACGACACAGCCGATGTCACAGACACAGAGTCTTCCGATAGCGACATGGAAAAGCCTTCCACGTCCAGCAAATACAGTGCGAAGCCTCCAGAAGAAATGAGAGTGCCACAAATGCATGGTTCTGTTCATTTGGGTGATTGGGAGAGGTATACTAAGGTAAAAATATACAATCTTTATTGACTGTATCAACATTAACTTTGGAACATAAGTGGGGTAGCCAAAAGACCAGCCGCATGTAATAAATGAAAAAAATTAAGTGGCATATGATATTTTCTGCCTACCCGCTAAGGGAAGTAAATTATGGCTGATGGTTACAATTCTGTTTCAGGGCATTGGCTCAAAATTGATGATGAAAATGGGATGGGTGAGTGGTTCTGGTCTGGGGGCGAACAGCGAGGGAAGGTTGCATCCTGTGCAATGCCAGCCGCAGCCTGTTGGAAAGTCTCTAGATCACTGCATGGAGATGAAGGAAGGACGGGACCCAGATAAGGTACAGTCAGAGTAATATATCCTTAGGTTCATATTTCCATGGAGTTGTTTAATCAAATTGTATATGTGCAAAAAAAAACTATTCAATTGATGGTTACACTGCTGATTGTCCAGTTGATTCAATATACCGTCGCTTGAGAGCTGTAGTGGGACATCTAAAAAAAGCGTTTTATAAGTTATCTGCTTACAAAATTAGTTTTTTTAGTAGTGTAAGTGCTGTTCTGGGATATTTGAATCCATATTGACCTGTGCAAATATTTTTTCTAATAAGACCAAATGGGATTAGATTTTTTTTGTGTTGTTTGTGTCAATTGTTTAGTTTCCAATAGATAATAAAAAAACTAATTCAGTTGATTTCTCTTCGTGCCTGCAAATGCTGTCTGGAGATCTTGCAAAGATTTTGAATGGAATATATTGATTTGTGCTTGGATTTTAATTTTTTTTTTTTTGATCTAAATAAAATATTATTATTTATAAAAATTCAACGATACACAGATCCAGGGCTATTTGAAAAAGGTCATTCTTCATTTTACACTGGCTGAGAATGGGACTCGGAACCTCGTAACTCACAAGCGAAAACATTATCTCTGTGCCATACTAATCATCTATCTATCATACAAGTTAGTTTGAAGATATCGCGCCTTTGCGATAAACTCGCCCTCTGTCAATTGATTGTATCTAACTTGAATGTTTACCTTAAATATAATTGTTTTTAATCAATGTACAGTAAAGAATGAATAAATAAATAATTAAAACAAGTAAAATTTTCGCTGAATATTTTTTTTTTTCAGATTGCGAAACGATTAAAAAAGCTACAAAAGAAAAAAGAAGAACGTGAGCAAAGAGCTTACGAACGAGAAAAAGATAGAGAGAGACACAATGTATTCAACATTCTCAATAATGTACTAGGAAGTAATGCAAATAAAAGAGATGAAGATAGTTCTTCTTCACCTTATGTCAAAAATACAAGTTGTAAAGGTTTGAATATAGAACAATTCAAATTGTCCGAGAGTGAGACCAGATTGAAACGGGAGATAGATAAATTAAAGAGTTCTTTGAATAGAAATAGCGGTGGGAGTAGTAACAGCGCAGTTTACAAGAATATTATGTTGCAACTGAATGAAAAACAAAAAGAATTACAAGCCTTAGAATTGCAACAGAGTCGTGTGACAAAGGAACAAGTCAATCGTAAACATTCAAACAAAATGACAATATTCTGAACCCAACCGCACTTCAATAGGCGAGAACAGGGCGGAAGCCAGCCCCCTCCACTCGAGTGTCTCTGTGGAAATTGAGTAAACTCTTTCCACAACATTTCTAACTTGCTGATGTCATTGTTGTACTGTGAAAGGTATGCAGTCTGTCAAAACACTTGTGGATGTCTCAGACCTACAATGGAGGGAATGTCTCTACTATGATTCCATCTGCTGCCAACCCATTCCACTTTCGCGATGCAACTATATTGCTATTTGCTGCAAGGATGTCTACAAGTTTATATTTCAAATCCAGTTCTTTTTTAATATTGAATACATTCGGGTTAATTTGAAAAAATCCCACCTTAGCAATTAAATTGTCTTCTGTATATTGATTGTATTGAATATACAGTCGATTCCGCTTAATTGGGACACATCGGGACTTGGGCATTTTGTCCCAATTAAGCAAATTTCACATTTTTTAAAATTCATTTATTTGGTTTTGGCAACTAAGGCCATTAACGAGTAATACACACATAAAATTAAACAATGCATATTTTTTTTCAATAATTTTATTTCATAAACTCTTGGAAACTGTAAATTACCTATAGGTAATATAAATTATCGTATAAATTACAAATATGTAATATAAACTTTTATGAAAAAAAATCCTAGTTAAAATAATAAATGGGTAAGTAGGTACATACAATTTAATTCAATGCAAAAATGAGAGAAAAATGCATAATATGTACTGTGATCTTAAACTTACTGTCCCAATTAAGTGGAATATTGTCCCAATTAAACATATAAATTTACTATTGGTTTCTGTTCTTTGAGATTTGTCCCAAATAAGCGGCTGTCCCAATTAAGCGGAATCAACTGTATTTTCAAATAGTTTGTTATCTGTGTGCAGCAAGGAATAAATAAATATGTAAATAAAAATGTGTATTATCCATGGCAGTAATAAAGACTTTATTAAGAATATAACCTATAATACATATTATCATTGTATTATGTCATATATTATCATTGTATCATTGTACGCTTTATGCAAATATTAGATACATTTAAACATTTTACACACAATGAAGTTTGTATTAAACGCCAAATTAATAATACATTTGTATAGTCCTGTTTATCTATTGAACTATTAAAATGCAAGAGCACTGTGTGTGTGTGTGTGTGCGCAGCTCATAATGAATATCTTAGTCTCTATATATGGCACAGAGAAGACATTCTATCAAGGATATTTAACAAGAGAACAAGACTGTAATTGTTAATCTTATATTGTGTTCAAAATGTAGATTCCAATCAGAAACCTCGATTGGAGAACCATGTCTACACAGTGCAACATTGTGTAAAATCTAATCGGAAGAAGTGAGAAAGGTGTTCCAACGCTTACGAATTGGTTCAAGGCTGGCTTAAGTGATCACTTTCGGTGTCCATGGACAACGTTCACCAATTCCACCATTCTCACTGTCACGATGTAAGGACCACCAATCGAGAGACGCTTTATGCAAACCTTAGAAGCAACCATCTTTTTGGGATCTCATTTTTCAGATCTCAAATGGATCGGGTAAGCGTTGGGACACCTTTCTCATTTCTTCTGATTAGATTTTACACAGTGTTGCATTGTGTAGACATGGTTCTCAAACCGAGGTTTCTGATTGGTTTTGTCATCTGCACCCAAATCCGGTTGATCAATAAAAAAAATTGTAAATATTCTAAACATTAGATTCTAATGTTATTTTGTTAAATAAATGAGATATGAATAATAATAATAAGAGTCAGGTGTTAGTAAAACTACAGAGACATTTAGTAATATCTTTATATTGAACAATCCTTCCAAAAACTTAAAATCAATATTTAAAATTTAGTTATTCTTAATAACATTTTAATGATAAAATAAAATAATTTTTATGTAAGTAGATACTTCGAAACACAAATTAGACTAGGGTTTACAAATAATTTTGAATTATTTAAAGTAATACATAAAATAATCTTTTAAAAATAATAAAAAATATATATTTTATGGTAACATAAACACAGCTGAAGTGTATAAATAATAAATTTGATACATTTATAAAAACAGAGTCCACAATTTTGTATGTTGGGGGGAAACTATACTACATTGATTATTTTATTAATGTATAAATATAGAGCTGTATCCCTTGGAGTCCCAGGTAAATAACAGGCTTCCCACTAATTTCTGTAACTTTTTTTAAACCATTACCCCTATCCCGTGGCACATGACATCAACAGCTTTAAAACGAGACGTCTCCCGGGTTTATATAATCACTGGTTGCCAGTCTATAGGCATCCAAAGGTGCCAAGACATGAAATTTTTTCATAAAAATTGAGATTTTTAAAAATTAATAACTTCAAAAATAATTGTGCTACACAACTGAAATTTGGTATTTTTTCACAAGTATATGATATATTGCTGCATAAAAAAAATCATGAAAATCTGAGACATCAAATCTAAAAATCTCTCAAAATTGTGTTGAATTGACACAGAATGACCCAGGTGTTCTTAAAATTTCATGCATAAAACATCTGCAATTCAGCGAGCGATGATGAGGTGGGATATCACCCAATCTAAATTTATTATTTTTATTGGCACGGTAAAGACAATCTTCAGGTATACTACTTGCAGTTGGATCGCTGGTTAAAGGGATATGTTGTGATGGTATGGTAGTAGTAGATAATAGTGTTTTAATAGTCCTTTTTTGTCCTATCTAATAGTATATCGCAATCTGATCAAAAAAGGTGATAGCTTACAACCAACACTAGTAAATTGTGTGTTAGTAAATTTGTTGGGGGAACTGTTTATTTATCTATCTATCTATCTATACCCTTACGCCGTGTCCCAAGTGGGGTAGGCAGAGAGAACGGAACGCCAAACAGATCTATCTCTACACACTTCCTTCGCTTCCTCCACATTCATACATTTTCTCATACACGCACGTCGGTTCCTCTTACTCAACACGCGGCCGTCCTTGAGAATTCGATCCACGTGATCAAGCCACGTGGTTCTCGGATGGCCGCGTTTCCTCACACCCTTTCTTTCAGATAAGTATATCCTCTTTGTTTATTCTCTCTATCCTCTTTGTTTAGAACTGTTTATTTATTTATTCACAATGTATACACATTGGCCAAAAATACAAGTATGGTTCAAAATACAAAAGAAAAATCAATTTATGGCCCTGGTTATCGGTGCACCCGAAGAGTCAGATTAAATGTGATCAATAAATTTTTTTTTTGGGTCACACTGAATAATGAAGTTTCTAGACGAGGAAAGGATGATAAAGAGGATATACTTATTGTCTGAAAGAAAGGGTGTGAGCGTCCAAAAGGAAAGTGCAGGCGTCCGAGAACCACGTGAATTAAATTCTCAAGGACGGTTGTGTTAAGTAAGAGAATTCCTTGTGTGTGTATGAGAAATCGACGTGTGTGTCAAAGGCTTATATAGCCATTAATTGTATACAGTGGTGCCTCGCATAAAGAACGCCTTGCACAGCGAACGCTGCACACAACGAACTTCCTGTTCGTTCATTTCACGATTCATACAACGAACTTCGCTTCACACAACGAAGTCGCCCGAGCTTCCACGATCGCTGCCGATGTGTTGCATACTCCCGCGCAAGCACTGCAGGCAGTCGTTTAGTCACTGCGCTTAACTTACGATGTTGGAAAAAAGAGAAAAACAAACGACTTTGGATAGGTTTTTCATGAAACCATCGGCCAAAAAGCAGAAAATAGATGAAGATGTGCAAGATTCGGTAGACTCTACTTAGTCGGTCTTAAAATAAAAAAAATATGTTTTTGTTAGATGTAGGTATCTAAATAAAAATAATAACAAAAAATTATAGTTTTTATGTCATCTTAGGATATTTTATGCTACAGAACGCGTTTCACATAACGAACTTTTCGCATAACAAACTTGCTCCTGAAACGAATTAAGTTCGTTGTGTGAGGCACCACTGTAAATAAAAATAAATAAAATTATCTTGATCAAAAAAAATTTGTATGAATATAGAAGGGAAAGAAATATGTAAGGATAGATCTCTATAGCGTTCCGTTCTCTCTGCCTACCACACTCGGGACACGGCGTGAAGGTATAATTTAGTATAGTAGTTTCCCTTCAACATAAATATATGATAAATATTACTTCTTTTAAATAAGAACTTATCACAAATTAAAAAAAGATACAATATCAAATTTAAAAACATGCACAGATAGTACAAATGCATAGTTAAGTACAAGTTAGAAACATTTAAAAATATTAGTGTATTAATGTTTTTAAAGTTATTTTTACAATTCGGTGTATGGCAGCGAAACTACACCGTGTCAAATTTTAGCTCCTCATTACGTTCTTTTTTATATAAAACACATTATATTTTATGATATACATAAAAAATGATAAAACCGGTTAGACCTCTCGAATGGCTGCGTCCAAATAGTAGGATGCGAACGTCAATCAATCTTCAATCATTCGGTGACAATTGGGAGCATTCTCCGAAGTAATATTCGAATGAATGCCTTCGTAACCTGTATAAGGATGGGAAATGAAAGCATCAATTTGAATATTTCTTCGAAGAATGTTCCTAAATGTCACCGAATGATTGACGTTCATATCCTACTATCTGGATGCACCCATTGGAGAATCATTTTTACACAACCAATGTAACATTATGCAATCTGTATCCAATCAAATATGTGAGAAGCAAATGTAATTTTGTCGAAAAAGGGTTTAACGGTCATACTGACAAATATTATCTAGTGAGTGACATAGTGTAGTTTCGCTCCGACATACAGATTTAAACATTGTAAAAAATCTCTTAAAAATAATAATTGTTTAATTTGAAATATTTTATAAAAACACAAGCACACAAATTTGTATAAAAGAGATGGAAGAAATTTTTTAAATGTAAATTTAAATGTGATGAGGAAGTCGTATGGTCCTTTTTACATCATCACTACCTCAAAAGAGATAAGCGCTGTGAAGATATATACTCATAAATTTAAACGCATAACATCAAGTGTAAGCAATTAGTTTTGGGTTTAGAACTTGGTTATAAGTAGTTTAAAATAGGATTAATTTATGTTGGTGCGTTAATATTGTGAAAACTCATTTTAAAATAAATTTAAAATGTATTTGAAAACACTGATCTATTCTTTAGTTTTAAGTAGCTCTTGTCCTGAAGATGCGGCAAGGTGAAGAAAGCACTTGACAAAAAGTATATTAGTATTTAGTTATCAATTGATTAAACCCACAATAATCATAGTGAAAATCAACAGTGTTTTTTGGGTAAATTTTTAATTTACGATGAAATTAAATTTCTCTATCAAAACAATTCCGAGCTAGTTAGATGATTGTAATTATTCCCCATAGAGTTCCCGAGATAAATTATGTTTCCCACGTTTCTCTAACATTCTTCAGTATCCTGCTATAAAAACCATACATACATACATACAAATAAACACGTTACTTTACTCCCGGGATGGGTAGAAATGACCATGCGCCACTTACTCCTGTTCTTGGCAACACTTTTTGCTTCCATCGCATCCATACAATTCCTCACTAATACCCTACTGTTTCTTGTTCTGAGAATGTCCCCATTCTTTAAGATCTGATCTATGTGATCTAGCAATTTAATTCTCGGACGGCCACGTCTTCATGTATACTTTCTCTCACCCATATATGTATATTTTCTTTGTCACTCTGTCCTCTTCCATTCTTTCCACATATCCAAACCACCACAACCTCATTTACATTCACCTAGGTTATTACATCAACTTTCATTCCACATTCTTCAAATATAATGTAAAATGCAAACATATTGTATAAGACATATTGTCATTGTATATTCAAAAAGAGGTATGAGCAAACATTTTTATTTAGCCATACTCTTTATAAACTGTTCATTAGGGCATTAAAATTTTTGTTTGGACTTTTTATTGGCACGTGATATTATTCTTCAAGTATTGAATTTTAATATTTGATACTAAGAATCATTTTATAAAATGGTTATGATGTCATTACAACCAGTTTATTCTAGAAATGTCAAAACATTTATTATAAATTCACATACCCCTTTTTGATATGCAACGAGGATATATTCAATAAAGCAGTAGTTTACAATTAATCATTCTGAATTTCTTAATAATAATGGCACAGAGAGGACAATCTACGTCTTCATTATATGCAGCAGTTAGTCCACTGGCAACTACATTAGTTGTGGAAGAGACTGCGATGTTAAAGACAGATTATAATTTCTTCAATTGACCTGTTGAGGATGGGCGAAAATGAGCATATAGATTAAAAATAAATACAATCAGATTTAAGAATGAAAAATTAATTAGCCGCATTCCGTAAGATATATCATAAGACAAAAGATAATACACAAATACTCTTCGATAACAAGAATCTGAAGAAACAGATAGCTCAAGATGACTGGGAGATATAATATATATTATATACATAATACGATATATTGTACACTGCCTACAAGTAAGCCCTCTAGTTCCAGATATCTTATGAAGCCTAGAAGTTTGAAGGGATCTGAGGTGTGGTACAGTTTTCATACTTAACTTGTATGTTTTTCATGATTGTTTTAACCTTTTTAATTTGGGTACAATCCAATATCAAATTAGATATTATTATAATACAAATATTTGTCACAAATGCAAAGGTATCAATTTAGACATTGAATTAAAATACAAAATCCACACAAAAATTATATGCGGAATTAGACAAAAGCATCTTATACAATATAAATAAATCACAAACACTTTCAATGCACACAGTGTTATACGGTAATAATAATAAGACCATGAGATGTCAAAAAAGTGCAACAAGTTTTGGTCGAGTATTGAATATAATATTAATTGAATAAATTTGTACGAATGCTAAGGCATTATGACACGTATTTTGCGTACAATCTCTCCTCTACACATAGGACACGATGCGTCAACAGCATCGGAGCATTTAACGCAACAACATAAATGTCCGCACGGAATAAAAACAACCGCACAACTACTCTCCATACAAACGACACACTCCGAAGCGTTTTCTTTAGTATCTGTCATAACTTCATCGCTGTTTCCAGCGATGCTCTTCGTTTCTGAGGGTGTACTTGGAGTCGGTGCTGAAGGCGTAGGCATGAAATTATTTTCATCACTTAATTTCATTCTTTCGGCTTCCATATCTTCTAAATAAAGTCTCGCCGCTTTTAAAATCCCAGCTCTATCTGCACTTAATGTAACTCCTTGTTCTAGTAGTACAGCGTCTGTCATTGTAGCTAGTTCTTGTTTCGATGAGACCCAACGTATTAAGAAAGGTAAACAATGAATTACTCCCTCTTGCAGAAGGTAGTTTGCGAATGCAGGATCCAATTGTTTTTGAGATGAGACAACAACTTCGGGTATAGAATCCAAAAGCTGTTGATAACGATGCAGCCAGAAATGTGGCGAGGTTCTTTTCTCCAACTCCATAGCTTGTAGAGTCTCTAATAACTGGGTTCTTCTCACTTCTTGCTGACCTAACAAATCCACAAGAAGTAGTGATAGTTTAATTCGTTGTTCTGCCAAACTTTCCACGTTATCGTTGAGTTGTAATTTTTTACGTTCTATTTCTATTGCCGACAATTTTGCAAGATGACTTTCGACAATTGTTATTTCTTGCACGAGGCCCCAAGTTCTTGAATCACATTTTTCCAACAAAGCACCTACAGCTGCTTTTTGTACAACTTCGTCATGCAACAATCTTTCTACTAGAACTGATTGCATTTCGTCACGTGTTTTTAACATCTCATTGACTTGTTGACTAGAAATCAGTTCAGTAAGAAGGAATGATTGTTTGATTTCACTTTGAGTGTGTCCGTATTGGTTTAAAGACTCTTCGTACTGACATTCCTCTTCCAATAAACTCTGCATTGCTTTGAGCGTATCGGCTGTTTTGATATTAGAATAATTAGTTCGACACATTTCCAAGAGTCTGTCATGTTCCTTTTGATCATGCTCCAAAAACTGTTGTATTCTCAGTGGATTCTGATTATGAAGTTCCAACAATTGCAACACGGTATTTTCCATAAACAATTCTTCATCCCGGATTTGTTTTATTAACCCTTGCCTTTCAATGTCTTTTTCAATTTGAAATTTACTCAATTCAGAATCAATTTTCATTTGTTCTTTAGTGAATTCTAACAGGAATCTTTCTTTCTGTTTCTTGGCTGCCTCATTCACTTGATTCTCTAATTGATGTAAGCTTTCTTCTTCTTTATCCCATGTAGTGAAAGCTTTTCTCGCCGCTGCGCTTTTATCTAAAGGACTCAACAATGGGGGACTATTTTCGTATACAGAATCAACTTCGTCAGAAGGTGGGATGTATGTAACATTACTTGCTTCACATAAAAACTTCATAATTTCATTGGTACCTTTCGCTGCAACATCGTTGGGAGGAAATGTAAAATTATTCACATCTATTTCAATTTGAATCAAATTTTTAGCGTTGCATAATTCCGAACATAAGACATTCAAATCTTTATTACCGCAAAGAAACAATTTTCTCAAATTCTCCAAACGTCCCATAGTTTTCGGTAAGTCGACTAAATGATTTCTGGACACGTTTAAGATCTTCAAAGATGTCATATTCCCGATTTCGTCTGGTAATTGTTTTATTTTATTATCATTTAAATACAATTCTCGGAGATTTATTAATAGACAAATATCATTGGGTATTTTGTGGAATTTATTTTTTGCAATATTTAACACTTTAATCAATATAAGGTCACTTATTTTCCCTCCCTCGTCCAATGTATTTAACATATTGTCTTCTAAATTCAGATGCTCCTTTCTGAACACTTTACAAAGACTATATATTCCTGACGGAACATGTTTCATGGCACATTCTGACAAATCGAAACACGTATCTGGTGATTCTCTAGCTAAATATAATTTTCTTTCTAGTTTTACTTTATAATCTTCTCCATCCGCATTGTTTCTCCGGCCGAACGACGACATGACTGAGTGGAATCCAGAAGCAATTGAGCAACCCATATGAAAGAAAGAATGAGAAACAAATTAATAAATAAAATGGATCCGTGATGTATACAGACTTCACAACCAATCAATAAAAAATATCTCAAAACAACGCTAAAATATTAGTAAAAATCTTTCTAGTTTATTATTATTTTATCCTTTATGTTCCTCCTGGGAGCACAGGGAGGGAATTAATATAAACGTTGCTGTAATTTGTTTTTCAATTCTTCACTGCACTGGTAAAATATATAATTTTTTTAATATTCTTATATCTTTCATTTACATGTGTCTTCTTGATGTTTCAATGCTCTTTTGTCTTGTAATAATATATACATATAACAGCTATTTTCAATCATATTGTACAAAATTATTATATATACATACTTAATTTATTATCAACTAGATGGTCTATCTTTTGTTTTTATCTTAAGATAACAGAACTATGTTCTTAAATAATATCTTAATAACTAAATTCCTCTTTGGATCTTAATCAGTAATCAATGTATCATAAAAGATTTTTCATAATCTTCAATATATTCCTGGGTATAGATATTGTGACATCATCCCTGTACATTCTGTAAGGGTTGCTTGACTAGATTTTTAGATGTTTTACATCACGTCAGTTTTCCTGCATCACATGACTGTAAATTCTAATTGTGTGTTGCGACAAAATGTTGAGAATGCTGTAATTTGATTTGTAATCCATGAGAAGTTTTGAAAATTGCAGTTATTTTATGATGAAAATATCTCTTCTTATCCCATAAGAGATGCGTCACATTGAATCAGAATGACGCCCAATAGTTTTAAATTGGATAATTGAGATAAATGTGTCGTGGAAGTAAGAGTTGTACAAAGTGTTACACTTTCATTTGTATTTTCACATTTCTATAACCGTGTATTGTATTTTTCTAATATGTATGTATATTATAGTGTTTATCACATTTGTATTTAATGCACACATAGTAAAATTACCGCTAAAAGCGATAAGAAAACAGTAGAATACACGATGACTAACTTAATCTTCGATTGTTTTGTTCTGATAAAATGAGGAATGTGACAGTAACTGTCAAAAAATACCATAGACAAAATAGGCGGGGGCGGACCACTGACAAATTTCTTATTGGATATTTAAAAAAAGTTAAATAAATTGGAGTTAAATAAAATCCCGTGGAGCACCCGGTAAAGAATTGGTCTCCCACTCTTTCTCGTAAGTTTTCGAGTGTCCTGTAAAAGGCAGGTGTTCGAAAAAATTAAGACATTTTACATCTTAAATTCAGCGTTGAGGTTTGCCACCCATCCTGAATGTCTTGATTGTATGTTGGCACGAAGAGGACAGCATGCATGTTTATCATATGCAGTTGGTCTGCTGGCTACCCCACTTGTGGGATATGCCGTGATGGTATAGATAGATAGATAAATAAATTGAAAGTTAATCTAAAAATTATTGATTGCCTTGCACACATAGAGCTGTTGGACATCAATGGTTGTATTTAATTTCATGAAGGATTTTGTCAAGGGGAGTCCTTCAGGCGAACCTTGAGCCCTTCCTTAGAAAGAATTTGCGTGAAGAGTATGGATGACATAGGAACTGATATTCCTGGGTGAGGGAGGGTGCAACCCTTAATGTATCCTTGCACACATAATATTCTGTATTTATTATTTAATTAGGTATACCTATTGTATGTCAATAAATTAGGTCAAAGTATTTTACTCAAGCCAAGTTTTCGTCATATAAGTGCATTTTGAGAATATCAGCAAATATACATAGAGATGCTTCCCTAGCGAGGTAAGTAGAAAGGATCGAGCGCCACTTCCTTCTGTCCTTGCTTACAGCTTTCGCATCGGTAACTGTCATGCAATTCCCCACGCATGCTCTTTAAAGTGCTAAACACGTGACCATCTTGTAGGATTTGATTCAATTAGCATAAGTATACTAAAAATATATACATAAATTTGTTATAATTTGCATATTTTTATGTGACTACTCATCGAGGTAAGGAAAGGGCAGTTGTTCCCCTTTGGAAGTTCAAAAAACTATCTCCATCTATTTATTATACTGTGACTGCATTTTCCACAAGCACCTGCCTCCTGAGACTTAAAAATAAAGGTCCACTCAGAACGGGGTAGTTTTAACAAAATTTGCAACTCCCCGCCATGCAGAAAATCTTGAGTATGCCCTTGGTCAGCAGCTTAGCTGCGTGTAAAATACATGCAAACGGTCCTCTGGCGCCAATAAAATAAGCAATAGCTGTAATCAAAACATGAAAAAAGTATCGAAAAAGGCCAGCCAACTTTTATTGCTATTCCACCACATATCTTTTGATTGCAATAGCAACATAGCGATAGCTGTCATCTTTATGAAAATATTGTTTCTATCGACAGGAGGCAGAGTCTCGGCCTTCGGAACAAGGGGTCTGTGGCTCGATCCCAGGTGCCGGCAAACTCCTCTTTCACGGCACAAGTTTTTAGCTTAGTGTGAAAGGTGTATAAGGTTGTATTTGGGTTTATAACAAAACCCAGATATATCTTTTAAAAAAAAAAAAAAACAGCATCTAACATTTGAGAAAAAAAATCTGATTGCTTTATTGCTATTATGTACCATCAAAAATTACAACAAGTTTATCGTCTCCTTCTAAAAGGGATTCTTGATACATTTTTGATTTCAGAGACTTTCATAAAAAATGTAGTTGCACCTTTCGAATAAATAAAACACATTTTAAAATAATACCATGTTTATTATTTCTATTTTGGATAAATATAATCATATTTACAGTGCCAACTTAATATAGAATAATATAACAATATATTAAATACTATATATTATGTGATGAAATATATATATATAAATAAATATTTTCTCAATACATAATTAACAGCAGAAAACCTTAAATACAAGAGGAAAATAATCATAAAATAATAACGCATGTCATTGAAAATCATCCTCCCACTAGATGGAACGCTTTTGACATTTTGACAGTTAGAACCACAATAAAGTTAACATCAAAACATTTTGAAATTTAGAACCATAAAGGACAGCGTTCATACAGTCGCCGAGTGATCACTCGACGACGCTCCGATCGTTCACGAAGCCGGAGCGAGTCACCCGACGACTCGCACTGTCGCGTTCAGGCATGTCGTCGGGTGACAACCAGACAACCGAGATCATAGCAGGGTGATTATCACTCTGACAGTTACCTTGACGTCTGAGTGGTGATGGCTGTCAAAACAATTGCGAAGTTAATCGTAATTATGGTGTTTTCTTGTCGTATACAATTTTCCAAAATAGAAAATCATATTTTTTTAGTTCAAGAAGTGAAATGGAAGAGAAATTAAAATAGTTAGTGCAGATTTTTCAGATCGCGAATGAATCTTACGAAAATGGCGCCATTATGATGACATTTGGGTCATAAAACGCTCAAAGTTGTTCACGATATCCGGGGTGACATTCGCCACTCACTGCAACTTCATGGTCGCTCAGGTCACTCGACGTCGAGCGATATTTATGCTATCGTGAACCCAGCCATGAAGTGAATGTCAAACCAATTTGTTACTGATGCTAACATTGTCATACTTCGAAGTTGGGAACTGAATAGTGATTTTGTACTAACTTCAGTGTGCATATTATAATCTTTGGTAGTAGTAGAAGTAGTAATGAGAATTACTTCACATTGTGCTCAATTTTGTTTTAAGTTTCTCTGCCGTTAATTATTATAGTTTTGAAATGTTTACAGCCAATGTAATAATTATCTATTAATATCACTAAATCAATTAAATATGTTAACATAATAATATGTATATGGCCATTTACAGTAAACAATAGGCACAGACACGTAAATAAGATACAAGTGAAATTCACGACAAAGTAATGGAGATGGGCTATGGCCTCATACATCTCAGATCTCAGTCACATTTATAATTGGCAAAAGATACAGACAGACTAGCCGACACTTAATGGACTACAGAAGAACAAGAAATAAATCATATTAAAATTCTAATATACCGCAGACACAGTATGCAACAATATGCTTGTGTGGAGGCGGAAAGGTGGAGAAGTCAGTAGCGAGTGAAATTAAGCTCGGGTCTGTTGATTGAAAGTTCGAAATTCTACCATCAGGATACCGACCACTTGGCTGATTATAATCGCCGACTAATTGGCCATTTAAGCACTGAAATAGTCAGTAAGTTAGCCAAATTGATAATCGGTCCATCAGAATAAAACTAAGAGACTGCACATACCTACAAACTGGCCATTTATCTATCTTAACAGAAAGGTGCTATGAGATACGACAAACAGAATCACTTGAAAGGTGTAATAAAAATTCGGATTGTGATTTAAATATTGCGTTAAAATGAAATAGTCATGATTAAGAAAAGTATAAACTAGAGAAATTCACTTATTTTTAATCTATGGCAGTGTCAGATTTCTTTTTATAAACAACCAAATCTATTTTAAAATTTCAAATGAATACACAATTCCAGTTCCGCAGGCCAGCAACTCGTAATTTTTCAAAAATTAAATTTTGGGCTTATTATATTTTAATAAAATTAAAACACTTATATTTAGTACTATCACAGTGACATGATTAATCGCAAGCCGGCTTTCAAGAGACTCTTCATGTTGGTTTGATGATGAGAGCGGAAGCTGTTGAAAGCTGGCTCGCAATTTATAAAGTCAATGTGGAAGTACCAAACATAAGTGTTTTATTTTTATTAACTTAAGATGAATTTCCAGCAAGTAACGTCGGACCACCATACAGTATATTATATTTATTTGTGGTTTTGATCAGCGTCTAAAAATTTTTGACGTGCTCAATGTCAGACTTTTTTTAAGTTTTCTAGTGTCCTGTAAAAGGCAGATATTTGTAAAATATCACGAATAAGACATTTAATATCATCAATTCAGCGATGAGATGTGTCATGGAGAGGACAACATGAATGTTTATTACAACTAGTAAGTATGCTGGCCAACCTGTATGAGGGAAATGCCGGGATGAATTAATAAATATATTTCAGAATATTACAGTTAAAGGTTAGCTTGGCCGGAAGACATTGTTCGAGCGTCTTATGAAGATTTATTTATTTATTTATTTAATTAGTTGTTGGCGCGGTCATGAAACTGGGAATTCAGAATGATTTTCATCTCTTTTCCTACAATATTAAATAGGTATAGAAAAAGAAAAAAACAAAGAACATTCATTCGCTAGCAGTAGTAAAATGTAATAAATAAAAAAAATATAGAAAACATGAGATAAAAAAATACTGTGTCGATAATGTCCTACATATCTTATTATGGCACAGAATGAATGACGACTGTATGCCCATTATATCCAATAGTGGACGACACTGTCATGGCATAAAAAAAATTACAAGGAACTCAATCTATCTTATTGATAAACGTGGACCGAACTAGGCAGTCAAACACCAAATAGATAAAAAAAAAACTGACAGCCTGGTGTGGTGCAGAGGGAACCACTTTTGCCTGGGAGTCATTGGATCCCAAGTTCAATTAATTCTCAGTCAGAGAAAAATTAAAAAAGAACTCATTCAAATTGTTAGGTGGTTAAATGTGTTTAGAGCATTGAATATGTATCGTCATGTTAGTGCTCATAATACATAATACATTAGCTCAATCTGTGTATACTGTCTATATAATATACATATTTTTATCTGATCAGATGTTTTTCCGCTAACCTAAATCGATTCACGTTTATTGAAAAGACAGTAATTATCTCAACCATTTGTCATAAATTGTGAATAAATAAATACATAAATATAATTACATGTGAGTAAATTATTATTAAATAACAAAAGAACTTTGATATGATAGAAAAACAAAGTATAATAATAAATATAAGTATGTGTAATCACGCACTAAAACAAGAGAGTATCAATATGGAGATAGAGGCTACAATGTATTTACATTTAGCGATTACACGTTAGTTAATCGTTTCCATCAAACTAACCATTTGCATCTATTACAGATCATAATACCGTTGTGGTATTTATAAGATAAGATCATTTATGACCGTTGGTACACATTAAAAATATGTCAAATTGAAAATTAAATCTCAGATACATGAAAATAATTCTTAATAATAACACTGCTAAATTCCCGAAACACAACACGTCTCGCACTCTTATTGCAATGAGTTTTTGAGTGTAAAACATGTTGAAATTATAAAATTAATATTTTTTGCACTATTTATATATTTTTTATTGAGAGACATCTTTCGTCTTATAAGGACATTGTCAATCTCTCATTGTCCTTATAGGAGTAAGCTGAAAACACTGCTAATCAAGAAAAGTCACGGCGCTCTTGAGATGGTCACCATTTATTAAATGGCGCCAATTACAAATTGTCTTTATTATTATTATTATAAGATGAAAGACGTATCTCTCAATAAAAAACATAATATAGTGGAAAAAAACATTTCGTCGCTCGGCGTTCAATACCGCGAATGTAACAATTACAAAATTTTACAGGAGGCCGAACAAACTGAATAAAAGTTAGGGCGTCCAAATATTGTCCAAACTGCATTCTAGCAGTTTGGACAATATTTGGGGAATGTTTTGAATACAAAATCGCGTATTCATACATTCTGTACCAACATTTAAAATAAAAAAAATTTCACCTGAATTGTCGAATTCGCGATATTGAACGCTGAGCGACGATTTGTTTTTTTAATTTCACTATAGAATTCTACTACCTAAACACCGACACAGTGAATGTAAAACATGTTACAATATATAGTTTATTTCAAGCAGTATTTCTGAAATCGGCTACAATTCTGAACATAGATCAACAATATTATAAATAATGGTAATAAAACCCTTCATTTAATAAAGCCCCTCATTTAGCTAACAGAAAGTGACAGTATTATATTATTATATACTTGAGTATAGTATACACCTTCAGCTTTTTCCATTCATACCACAGTTGACTTAGTACTTAAGAGGAGCAAATTTTTTAAAAATGGGATTCCCTTATTTTGAATTTTATCACACAATAATATTTAAAATTGTTTGAAAAAAACAATGTGTTTAAATTGAAAGTATTTATCTTAAAAATCTAATATACGATGACTCACCCATACATCAGTTTCATTAGATAAATAGAAGTTTTATATTAAGCGCCTACCACACGCACAAGCATCACCACAGTTCTGTTTGCGTAAGCTTCTTGCAAGAAAACACGGAACACAGACGTGGCTACCACACGATGCAGTTAAGTAAGCGCAAGCCTCATTCTACCCGCAAACGTGAAACAAGATCTATGGTGATTCTGCTTCAAACTGTTGGCGTCGAAACGATAAAAGAAAGCACGGCATGAACACTGAACATCCAACCACACGCGCAGGTAAGTACGCGTATGCCTGGTTTGCGCAGGCGAAATTTCGAAAAAGTCGAAAAAGTCCGCAAGCCGCGCTGTAGGGTTTGCGCGGGATACAGTTTTACCAACTACACGCACGGTGTTCCGTGTACAAGTTGGCCTGCGCTGGCAAAACTGTGGTGATGCTTGTGCATGTGGTAGGCGCATTAATTGCAATTAATGATGTAATTTATGGCATAAAATATCAACAATATCTAAATATATATGTTCCTACATTTTTCACATAAAATTTAATATATTGTGTTGAATTTTTTTTCATAATTCTAATTTATTCTTTTAGTGTATAATTAGATAATAAATTTGCTTCTCATATATACTAGTGTCGCCGCAGTATGGATAGAAAAGGCTGTGCTTAAAATACATAACAAGTCTATGGTTGGAATGGAGTGAGGAGTAGTGTGTACACGCTCCCCGACGCATCACGTTCCACGTTATCACCCCACAGAGGGATTCCCTAGATAAGCTGTATTCATATTATCATGGTGACTACGTCTCGAAACACTTTTGCTACTGGCATCCGAGCCTTTACTATTTGCGATGTTTGCGTAATCGGCGAGCATCGAATGACGTTTCTTTCTAATTTGTCTAGGACTGTGCGCCGGTTCTGAATCACGTCTCGATAGAGCTTCTGTGTGCATCTGTTGAGTGAGTGGAAACGAGTCTTGACGTCGCATTGCTGCGTGTTGGTTACTGTAATTTGTCTCTGGTGTGGCAAAGCCGGCTGCTAGATTGGGAAGATATGTTTGGAACGTAGGACGTGTGTTCTGAGCTGCTTCTTTGATTGAACCTGCGAACAAATAATAGAGTGAATGAACAATGTTGTGGCTGTCACCAAACAAACTTTATAATTTGAATTAATTATATCTCTTTTTCGTAATATAAAAATTGATAGAATGAAAAAACAATTGGTTTAGTCAAATATAATTTTATGATTCAACTACTCTAAGGAGTCCCCGGTAAAGATTAGGTCTCCCACTCTTTTCTATTAGTTTTCCAGTGTCCCACGGTAAAACACATGTATTGGTAAAACATCAAGGTTGAGATCTTCGATTCAGCGATGAAGTAAGTCCGCTACCTATCATGAATATCTTACTTTTTGTATTGGCATGAAGTTTGCGTGTTTTTTTACGACATTTACGGGCTGTTTCACCACCTCTGGATAAAGTGCCGGATAGCCAATCCAACACAAATCTAACGGATAAAACGAAAAATGCGTTTCACGACTCCCTGACAGCGCTATCCTATAGATAAAGGTCTAGATAAGTTATCCAGCGGATATGTCTTAGATAGTGTTAAACTGTCAAAATTTGTTTACATGTGCGTTGCCTAGATATATTCCTAGGCAACGCACGATATATTCCTACCTACGTGCATACATTCATGCAACAAACGCATGAAATTACAACGTTGCCACTGCTATCTGGCGGATAACAATCCGTAAGAAATCTGTAGGTGGTGAAACGCTCGCTTCAGTTTATCTTGTAGATAAATTTATCCTAAGGATAGTTATCTAGAACTTTATCCAGAGGTGGTGAAACAGCCCGTTAGTCTACTATTTCACTACACTACAATTGTAATTTATTCTTAATAATTCAGCAAGGGTAGACTAACTCAACTCATGTAAGACAATTGAGCAGCAGTAAAGGGTTAAGGGAATCGACGATAATAATAATAATCTTGTTTGCTTACTAGAACAGACACATAGGTTAGTATTGCAGATGGCTTTATGAAGAATAAAATATAATTTTAGTATTAATAAAGTTTTTAGGTATATAGTTAGTGTCTTAGGAGGATTTTGGATGTTATGTGCATGTCACAGATGATACTGTGTCTCAACATACTAAGCAAAGATCTCTGTACTGTAATACAATAGGAGAGGTGATGGTGATATTGAAAGAAGGAAAGTGGCCGGTGCTGGAGTGAATGGTGCACTTCGACCCACTGTCAGCGAAACACGATAGTGGAATAAAGGCAGTAGAGATGCAATCGCTAAGAATGGTCGATAAAACGTCGTATGATAGAGTGAGAAATGAGGATATTAGAAGAATAAGTGGTAGTGTTGTGAATAGAATGTAAGTAAGGTACGGTGGTTTGGACATGAGGAAAGGACAACAAAGAGGAAATACTATCTGAAAGAGGGGGTGTGAGAAAGTGTGGGCGTTCGAAAACCACGTGAATCAAATTCTCAAAGACGGTTGTGTGGATAGTAAAAAAACCACATGCGTGTATGAGAAATTGTATGAATGTAAAAGAAGTATGTAAAGATATATCTATATGGTTGTCCATTCTCTCTGCCAACCACACTTGAGTAAAAGAGAGATAGAGACGATGGTCTAGCCAGGACTATGTTTTACTGACAATGTCCGATTCTTTTGTCCACAAGGATTCCGACGGCCCAGACATTCCTCTTTCACAATACACCATTCCTATGATAACAATGATATCAGGAAGCTAGGAATATTATCGGAAGTATTGTCTCAAACGGAACAGAGACACATTGAATGTAATGTGGTGTTCTCACTTTGGTGAATATCGCCAGGCACCAAAATATCGCCAGCCATTTGAAGCGTGTGAACAAAATACAGCTAGTCTGAAACGATAAAAACCAGTGGAAACGATATTGTCTCGAGTTGACCACCTTCCAACTTTTTCCGCCAATTGAACGATTCGCGCATGCGCAGATGTGCGCGGCTTTCGTATCTATGGTAAAAACTTCATAACCTATAAATTTTATAATGTTTCCCGCTTCGTGACAGCTGTTATCTTTGTTGTTGGTTTGTGGTGTTTGTTTCCTTAATTAAAAGGCGCCTTATAACCTCTACTATAACATAATAGACTAAAAATAAACATTTTTAATATAATCCGTAACTTTTTGCGTATTTTCCATCATGGTATGAAGTAAACACTTAACTTTTTAATAAATAAATTTAAAAATATAGTGTGTATTTATAAAAAAGTTAAGTGTTTACTTCATACCATAAAAATAAAAACTTCACAATCTCCATCTCGACGTCCGCCATTTTGAAAATAGTGTCAAAATCAAAGCGCATCTGACAGATCGTTTCTATATCGGTGGACTGTGTGAATAGGTGTGACGATCAATGGATGTCCGGCGAATTTTGTTTTTTGCCTGGCGATATATTTTGAAATTCGCCTGGCGACATTCGCCAAATGTGAACACCCCATGAAATGTTAGTTGATGTTAGTCATTTTAGTAAATTCACAACAGTTAAAAATATACCAAGGATATAAATGAGTACAGAAGCTGACTGCACAAAATAAAATACTCACACACACACACACACAAAAATAGTCAACACTTACGTTCCGCTAATATAAATATATGAATGTTGTTTTGATATTATACATATATCATTCAGCATGCGTAGTTCATAAATCCAACCCTAAAAATATATGTCAATAAAATAAAAGTTACATTGTTATATATATAAGTACATATCGACTGTCTAGTTCCATAACATAAGAAAATTTTTGATTTAATTGGCAATTCCCATTTGGTTAATCTTGTCTTTGTGTTGTAATTTGACATGATACGATATGTTTTGGTTTTAATTTGTAATTTTATATGATGCAATGTGTTTTGTTTTTATTTTATGATTTGATATGATGTAGTATGTTATAATTTTATTTTATTTTATAATTTGATATGATACGGTGTATTTTTATTTTTTTTATTTTATAATTTTATGCGGTGTGCTGTAAATTTATTTTATGGTTTGATATGATTCAATATGTTTTATTTTTATTTTATGATTTGACATGATGAATGTGCTGTAATTTTATTCTATAATTTGACATGACAGTGTGTTTTATTTTTATTTTGAAATTCGATGTGATGCAGTGTATTGTAACTTTATTTTATGGTTAGATATGATACAGTTTTTATTTTATGATTTGACATGATGCTGTTGATATGTTGTAATTTTATTATGTGGTTTATGTGACACAATGTGTTTAATTTTTATTTTTATAATTTGAAGTGATGCAGTATATTTTGTTTTTGTTTTGATTTTAATTTGATACGATGGTGGTGTTGTACAATTGTTGTTTATAACTATGTATTAAAGGCGTAAGCCGTATGTATTGTTATAAATAAATAAATAAAATATACACAATCAACCCCATTCTTTCAATTCCACAAAGAAATAACTATAAAAAATATACGGTCCCCTTCATATATTCAATATTTAGGAATGGAAAAAAATTGTGTACATATCTATTTTCAATTGCAAAAATAAATATTTCTTATTATTTGACTATTGAACGGAACAAAGACAACGTTTGTTTAAGAAAGTGTCCAATTTTTTAAAATTTCTATCATCGTCATCAAATCTTTGGCAAAGGAATATTGATTATTTCACTATCTCATAATTTTTGTATAGAAATATTACAATGGTATTAATTTGCCCTTTGACGGCAAAGGTTTGCCAAAATAAGCAGCAATTTTTAAAGCAGATAATTTTTATATAAACACAGTTTACAACAACAAATAATAAAACAATATTAGACACAGTAAAATGCTCCCTTTATAAGCAACTACATATATGCTTGTGCGTAGGGTTAAATTTCGACAAAAATAAAATCTTTCTTTCCACATAAATAATAATTTATATCATGAAAAAATATTACAGTCACCTTATCGTGTTTCCAATCCTACCTATCATGATGCCAATCTTATACTAATATTTTGTAATAATTTTCCCACTATTATACATATCCTAGGGGTAGTAAGTAGACTGTGGCAGTTGAGTATGCTTATGGTAAAATATTTATTTTTGCTGATTATCTCTAGGCACTTAAACATTGAGAGGACAACACGAATGTGTATAGACCATTAAAGGTCACATGGTCTTGTTTATGGATTTGCTTTTACTTGGAGGGCAAACCGTAATACATATTCGATTGTTATGACAGTTGAAAGCCAAATTGCACAAATCATCCTTGTAGGATGTTATGCCATAAGAGAGGAAAAGAAAGTCAGACGACAAAATAATAACAAGAATGACACTGACAGTTTTTTTTATTATTAGGTATTCTTTAGGCGTTCCACCTAATATTGAGTGATTTTGCAATACTGACAGTTGGAAGGATAATACCTACATGACAACGCTCTTCTTTGAAATAATTTACTATATCTGAGATATTATCTGAGATAGCATGTGTTATGGTACTTAATCTCTTTTTCACGCATAGTTAGAACTACACAGTTGGAAAGAGATACCACCTTAAGTTTTTTCTGTCACATGGTACGCTTTATCCTTTTATGGAAATATATACCTTATTACCTTTAACGGAAAGCATATTATTTAACATTACATTAGTCTTTGAACGATTTAATAATAAATTATGGTCATGTTGGTAAACACTTTTTGTTTGTTTTGTTTTTGTTCCATTGTGTTGAGACTATACCTCCAAACATTTTCTGTGACATCATCTTTAAATGGTCTATTACATGCAGAAGTTAGTTAACTGGCTGCCTCACTTGTGGACACATAGTGTAGTTTCTCTCCGAAAATCAGATACTGATTCTCTTTTCTCACCTAGGGTTCGGGTAAGCCAGGGGGGCCATGACTGTTTCTGTGTGTGTAGCGCTGCCTGGTAATCCGCAGCGGCTGCTCCCAATTGATGCATCAGCTCCTGATTACTGCACATGGCCTCTACGTGCGCCAACTTTACTCTCGCTAGTTCCAACTCCAATTCCCTGACGCGCTGTTCAGCTGTAGTTGCTTCAGAGGTGACAGGACTACTTCTAGCATCCGCTGGAATTACAATATAATGAATTTTTTATTTGGGGCTGCGTAGGAAGAGTTATTATAAAAATTATGAGTTTTATCAACAAATATATCTATGATAGCTAATACTAACCAGTCTTGTTGTCTGTGGTAGCGTTTAATTTACTATTGCATGATATACACCCTTTTATGGCATCCTGAAACAGAATGGTGAAATATCAAACACTTGTTATTTCAATTAATAATTATTTTATTGTTTTTTTTTTTTACTTTACATTGATTATTTACAATTACTGGAGACTTGGACGGCAACGAGTTTTACATTGTGGTACAATAATATTTGACTATGTCGCAAGGAAAAGATTAAATGTTGCCCAGGAAATAAATAAAAGTTTGCTTTGTACTCACTCTGGTAGCTGTAAGTTCCCTGTCGAGTCGGCTGCATATATCCTTGTACTCTCTGAGCACTATGGCACCCCGCTCTCCCTCTTCACGTAGCACCCCTACTTCTGCCCTCAAAGCCCTATTGTCCACGCTCAACTGCTCGTTGTGGATCTTCAATTTCTCCAGCTCGTTGCCTAGTTGCTCAGTTTCACTTACTTCTGCAACACATATGTCAAAAATATCTCAATTAATTACCCTTCAATGAAGCTTCTCCCGGGAGCACAGGGTAGAAACCAGCCTGCTTCATTCAGAACATCTTTATGCTAATTATGTTAATTCTTCCCATGAAATTCTTAGCACTCTCATAGGAACGAGATATCCAGAATGTCATAAACCATGCAGGCAAAACAACAGTTTTTTTTTCATAGAATATTCTTAACAGAACATGACCTAACCAGGACCATCACTTCAGCTACTGTATTATGTCGTTGCATATTCAAAAAGAGACATGTGCGCACATTTTTATTTGGGCATACTCTTTTAAAACTGTTCATTAATGCATTAAAATTGTAGTTTGGACTTTTTATTGGCATGTGATATTATTCTTTAAGAATTGAATTTAAATATTTGATACTAAGAATCACTTTATAAAATGGTTATCATGTCATTATAACAATACAAACAAATCACAACAAAACATTGAATTAATTTTTTAAGTCATTTTTATCACATGTGAGTTTCTTGCATTCTAGCATATCGTAGAAGGATTGGAGCAAATTAAAAAAAACTTACCTTTGGTGAAGCTCTCAAACTCGTGTTGATATTTATGTAATCTCTTCACTTTAATAGAGCAGGCTTGCTTCATTATTTGTCTGGACACTTCCTCGTTGCGACATTTCTTTGGCAGAGTCACCCTGAATGACAATATACAAGAATATCACTTAAAAAATGTGTTTATTAGTTACGTACTAAAAATTAAAGAGTGGATTAACTTCCGTTATATTTCATATCAATAATCAAAATTACTAGCAGTGCCCAGCTCTGGAATTTACGAATCAAATTGCAAAACGGCTATAATATCTGAACAATCAGAGTTTGATTACAATACTTTAGTATTGAATTAATTTATAGCTGGTTTAATGAGAATTTAAAGAACTTTTAATGTGGCATTTTGGAGTTTCATTTTGAAAACTTAAACAGCCTTTAACTAAAAGATCCCTTGCAGTAATTTTTATACAATTTAGTATTAATCAATGTGATTACGAACCTAAAGTACTTGAGTATTCCCTCGAAATCCAACTGCATAAGATCTTTTTTAGATTTGAGTAGCAGCGCCAGCGCCACTTGAAACAGGGTGTCCGTCCCTTGCAGCAGGAAGACGTCCATGATGTGATAGACCAGGGCGAGAGGGAACCTCGCCGTGAACACAGTTAGAAACCATTGGGAGGCAAACATATGAGGCTCCACGCCGACGGCAGAGAAGTGAGCACGTAAATCAGACATTTGTTCCTAAAAATACACATTTTGTTGCATTCATGACTATTGCACTATTTAAATGAAATTTATTTAAAGTAGACCGATAGTATCCATTTGCCTTCTTCTATTGGACAATAGTTTAGTGATTGTTTATTATTATTAAATTATTCAAAATTTTAATTACATATATATTTTCATTTATGATTTTGTGATAATTACATCTATTTGTATTTTTAAAAAAAAAAAAGATATATTTGGGTTTTTGTTATAAACCCAAATAAAACCTTATACACTGAATTGTATTATTAAAGTATTGGATTATATATCTATTGAATCATGTCATTAACGCGCAAAATAATCAGTGTTGAAATTTGTTTTTTTATTTATTATGTACGTTCACACATATAGCTATTCTAAGGAGATCCATTTTTTGCCAGGGACTCCTTGAAACAGTTTTCCAAAGTAATATGGAAGATCAAAATAGTGACAACATGTGTTTGTTTATCTTAATTATGATGATATTATACTTTAAATATAACACAGCTAACTTTTCACTTAGATTTATTCAAATCTCGAGCGCTTTCGTCAATGTTAATAAATTGACATTGACGAAAACGCTCGAGATTTGAATAAATCTAAGCGAAAAGTTAACTGTGTTATATTTAAATTATAATATCATCATAATGAATTTTCACTCTGTGAATGTGCAAACCTTAAGAGTTATTATTTTAATTATAATTAAATATACAAACTCTCACTCCTCTTCGCAAGTTTATAAATACCTTGTAAAAAATAAGCGTGTTGTGTTACCTCCATAAGTCTGTGCAGCTGGTAAAGTCTCAGAGTCAAGACTTCGAAGCCGGCTTTGTAGAGCTCTCTGAGGCGATAGCCGTACATGAGACGGACCAGGACGCAGAAAGCCTGTTCCTCCGGCATCTGGGAATAGAGAAATGTCACACACTCAAAGCAAAACTTGATTCAGCCAGTACAATTGTCTCTATTGTATTACAAAAACTCTGGATCCATGTTGAGTGCATTGGCACACTGTATCATTGGTGACATGCTTATATCACCTTACATCCAACATCCTATTAAGACACTTTTATTTATTTATACACAATCATACACCAACAGGCACAACATAAAGATTATACTATGTAACAATGAAATGTTATTTAGTCAATGCTGCGCCCTATTACAGGCATAAATGTAGTATTACTTGAACCACCCACCCCCCAGCCAACGCTCACCCCGGTACTCCTGAAGCATCTAATGAACCTCAAGAACCTGAGACCTTCGGGAGGTCCCCCATATGCAACGGGAAAAGCCCTATAGACAAGGTCCCAGGAAGAGGGAAACCCAAGCAGATGTAAATACAAAAAAATCTATCTCTATCTATCTATTCCCTCACGCCGTAATTCAAGTGGGGTAGGCAGAGAGAACAGAACGCCATATAGATCTGTCCTTACATACTTCTTTCGTTTCTTCTACATTCATACAATTTCTTTTACTCAAAATTCCGCCATCCTTGAGAATATGACAATAACAAATATAATGTCAAACTTACACACTAAACTTCAAAATAATGTAAGGCAGTTAATATTGTAGCTTTATAACTTGCGCTCCTGAGTTTTAGTTAGGTGCCGATAAGACTCACAGTCAATCACTCACATAGAAGGATTGGGATCACACAGGCGTGAATAGGCGGCATTTGGTACTAATACCGAGTCCAAATGCTTTTCAAATAATGTGTTGAGATTCCCACTTACAGGTATTAAACATTCAGCATTTTGTCTTGAGTCTAAGCACTTTTTAAATTAACTTCATGTTATTGAAAGCCCCACTGACATGAATTGAGAATAAAATTTAATATTTACATGTAGAAGTAACGTAGCTGCTATGAAGCTCAGACCCTGGCAGTATCCGACTTCAGCGTCGTGCACGGAGTACGCCCTAGCCACTCTCAGTAGGGAATCCTGGCCGAGGCCCCCAGCCTCCTTGAAGTGATCATGAGCGGGGAACGTCCGGTTAATGTCACGCTGAATCACACTTTCGCAAGGACACTCCTGAAATAAATAACAAATATAACATTCGCTTATCCCACAAGTGGGGTAGCCAGCAGACCAATACATGTAACAAACATCCAAGCCTCATTTCCGTGTCAACAAGACATTCAAGATAGGTGGCAAACCTTGTAGCCATTGATTTTATTTTTTCGATTACCTCTGCCTTTTAAACACTCGAAGACTTATGGAAAAGAGTAGAAGACCAATTATTTGCCAGGTGCCCAACGGAACAATATATTGTCTAAAATAAATTCTCAATAAAAACTGCATTGTAATTCAAATCTAAAAATAATATTCTAACTACCTATGCCATCAAGGAGTATAATGCTGTGACGGTGTGAGTGTATTTGAAGTCTTACAAAATGTATGTGTTATTGTAAATACGACACTGAGTTGTTTTAAAGTGAAAAGCCGTCTACCTTTGTTATGAGCAGCCTGTAAGTGTCCATGAGATAGTCAAACTTGTCAGCGTCCACCAACCTCTGCCAGACCTCTCCGCGGAGCGCCTCTGGGATGCCCATACGGACCAGGGGGCCCAAAGCTCGGGGGCGCTCAGCGCTCCAACTACAAAATCACAAGACAGTCATTTATTTATTTAAAAAACCATTGCTGCTCCATTTAAGGCATCAAACATTTCATTTTTATTGGAACAGAGATGATTACTTTTATGACGGCCAACGTGACTAAGGAAACACCGTGAGTCTAGAGGTCTTAGGTTCGATTCCCAGCCAGGGAAAAATGACCTTTTGTGGTGTAATTGTGTATGTTTTTAGTGCATTCTCGTGTTGATAACATTGATATAAGTTCACTGTGTCAGTGTTTAGGTGGTAGAATTCTATAATGAAATTATAAAACAAATGTTTTTTCATTGAGAAAGACTTCTCTGTCAATTTAAGTCTATAAATTGACAGAGACGTCTTAATCTCCATAAGAAGAACATTTGTTTTTTAATTTCATTGATATTAGATTCATATCTTGGTTTGGGACTAGCTAATCTGTGTGAAATCTAGACATGTTATGTTTTGTTATTCCCTCACCTTCTTAGCACTTGTGCCCAATTCTCCAGCACTCCTTCACAGCAGTCCTTGGAGACTTCTCCTGTGCCACTCAACAGGGGCTCATCTCCATCTGCAATAATAATCCCAAACTAAAGTGTTTTTCCTTCAATAAAATGAATTCGGGTATGTAACAAAGTCTTATACATCCGTAACACCCTCACTCGTAATTTACTTATGTGGTGAAGGTGGAGTAGATCGGCAGGAGAATAAGCCCTGGTAGTCTTTGAATTGGGTCTGTTACAAGATGCCATTCATAGGGATTTTGTGTGTTACACTCATTTTGACAACCCTAATCGATTATGTATTTATGGTTCAGCAGTGAGTGATGAGGTATTGCCTGCTGTGCCCCTGGGGTAGTGATGAAGGGCATTGAGATGACAGTTAGTCCGCTGGCTACGCCACTATTGGGAGATGTTGTGACATATTAGGAGATATTTTTGTTCTGAATGGAAATTGATAGTGCGTATGTATGTGATATACTGACCAGAAACTTCTTCAGGGCTAGGTGGCGCTGGTTGTGCAGTCAGTGGGGACGGTAACAGACTGGAAAGACTTAGCGTCAGATTGAGACGACTCCTGTCCAGTTCTCCAGATGTCTCGAGGCTCAGGACTTCGTACGACGTACCTTGTGCGTCCACCGTCTGAAAAACAGAAACAAACACTTAATTGAGATATATTAATTTTATTAATAACAACGATGGCTGCCTAGAATTAAAAGATATATTTCCAAGGAACCAGAATAAACGCTTGCAAAGACACAGTCTAAAGTTTGTTCTTGTGTGTGAATCTCTAGCCAAGAGAAGCTAACCTAGAAATAAAATAAAGAGGCATTTTCTTAAGTTACATGTTCTATTTTGGGGACTAATCAGAGAAGTTTGTTAACAAAAACATTACCTCTTTAAGATTGATGAAAAACTGTTGAACCAATGGACGTTTGGAATAATACCAAAACCTCTCCGAATTGGGATATACTCGGACAGGGGTCTCTATCGGCAGTCGCAGGGGCTCCTTCGTGCCTCGAATCACAAGATCCACAGCGACCGTGATCCAGAAACTCAACGGATCACTGTGTCCTGCGTTGAGAGAGGCCAATGCTGGTTCCGAAGCAATCCATACAGCGGATGTACTGCATGAGGTGCCAGCATTCTGCGATACATTGGTGCCGTCACCGACCTAGAAAAAGTCAGTATCAAGTAAGAATAGTTCAGATATCCTGGACGATAATGCAAGGGTTCTTCAAAAAACCAGAGGAAATAAAGAATTGCTATCAAATGTCAAAATCTGGAAAGTATCTTACTTAGGTTATGTACTTAGATACAAAAAATACGAATTACTGTACGTAATATTTGCAACACAGATAAAAGTTACAAATTACTGTACATTATAATAATTGAAATACAGATAAAAATTACCATTTCTAGCAGTTGCATGTCTGAGTGTTTGACATTCCTGCCAGGAGCTAGCAGGACCCCAAAACACCTCTCAATGACCAAGCCTGGAGAAGAGCTCAATGACTGAGACATGCTCATACTCTGTAAAAAAAATATCCTATATATATCAAAAACATTTCATGTACCAAAAAATATCTGAATCAATGTGGCTGCAGTTTCAGGACACCTTAATAGAGTATGTACATGATCCAATAAATAGGTCTTAAATTAAATCAGACTCGTTTGTAGAAAGAGACATCATAACTCACCTGTGATTCGTATCCCAGTTGCGCATTGGGAGACACTTGCTGCACCGTGATCACCACGAGCTTGTCAATGCCTGCCCGCAGTTTGAAGCCGGCTCTATCTTTAGGGACGACACTGAAAGATCCCTATACAAAAGATACATAATTGATGATTGTCATCAGATGTGATTTTCAGTAGAGCGTTCAAAGTTTATTCAATCAAATCACATTTGCTTCTGATAAAATCGCTGTCAAAAATAAGTGTGGGTCGCTGATACTTAGCCATTGCTTTCACTTTTTTTTTTAATACTATATACTATACTACTATACTATACCATCACGGCATATCCCACAAGTGGGGTAGCCAGCAGATCAGCTGCACGTAAGATTCATGCAAACTGTCCTCTTCGTGCCAATATAAAATCAAGACATTCAGGATGGGTGGCAAGCCTCATCGCTGAATTTAAGATGTAAAATGTCTTATTTTTTTCGAACACCTGCCTTTTACAGGACACTCGAAAACTTACGTAGAAGAGTGGGAGACCAATTCTTTACCGGGTGCTCCACGGGATAATTTTTTTTAATCAAACAATATTAAATTAACATGCCGTTGTTACAAACAAAAAAATTGCATGCTTTTATCAATGGATATCACAAAATATAACACAATTTCAAAATAGGTGAATATGCCATCAAAATTGCCATAACAAGGACTACAACCCTATGTTCATAGGTCACCACCCAAATTTCAACAGTGTAATTTTAACTTTGACAAATAGATATACAGTCGATTCCGCTTAATTGGGATAGCCACTTATTTGGGACAAATCTCAAAGAACAGAAATCAACCAAGAAACCAATAGTAAATTTATATGTTTAATTGGGACAACATTCCGCTTAATTGGGACGGTAAATTTAAGATCACATCACATATTATGTTACATATATTCTCTATAGACTACACTTGACTCATTTTTGCATTGAATTAAATTAAATTTTACGTGTGTATTACTAGTTAATGGCCTTAGTTGCCAAAACCAAATAAATGAATTTAAAAAATGTGAAATTCGCTTAATTGGGACAAAATGCCCAAGTCCCGATGTGTCCCAATTAAACGGAATCGACTGTATATTTGTTTATTTAATGGGGTGCATTATGCACTGCAACCTACAAGATCTATTTGACTCCCCCTACTCAGCTTTCCTGGTGTTGCTCTCTAGTCCCAGACATAATATAGATAAATTGAATTTAGTTTGAGGTAACCGGTAATATTACAGGATGTGAGCATGTCACAAACGATGCCGTGCGCTCAGCAAACATCTGTAGTCCTTGTAATACAGAAGAAACATTGTAGGAACAGTGGTAGTTGGCCAAAATGACCACTGTTCTTTTCGCCATAAAGGTTCCAACAGCCCGGACGTTCCTCTTTTGAAATACACCACTCCATGAAAACAGTGATATCAGAATGTTAGGAATACCATGGGAGACTGGTTTCTGCCCTGTGCTCTTGAGAGGAATGCTAAGGGGCTAGATGCTGATGAACTAGTAGCAACCCGATGGTAGAACCTTGGACTTTCAGTCAAACGATCCTAGATTTGATTCATCCTGTTGCTCATTTACTACACGTTCACACCACAAGCAAATTACTTAAAGAAATAGTTTACATGGTTTCATTTATAACCTAAATTTATCTTTTTTAAAAAAGAAAGAAAATTTCTTTTTCTTTCCTTACCTTTGCATCTGCCTCTTTGATCTCTATGGTACACTCGAGGACGTGCATGAGATGTCTTGTTGTGGTCGATACGGCGGCCAAGGACACATCACCAGACGCAGCAGCTGTGGGTGGCAACACGAGCATAGAAGTGCTCATGCTCGTCGTTCCATCACTCGTCATACTCGACATCATTGAGCGTGGAACACGCTCAAACGCTTTCGCAAAACAACCTATATATATAAAAATGTTTTATACAAGTAAAATTAAGATATTACAAAATATAACCCATTTTCAAGACAGATGAATATTTCATCAAAAAGAGCATAACAAGGACTACAATACTATATTTATAAGTCACTTTGGCCAAAATTCTACATGATGTAGTTTAGCTCCCACTTACAGACATGTATATGTAAAACATAGTTTTTGCATTTTACCGCATTTTTTACACCTGTGTGGGTGAAGATATTAAGAATATTACTAAACAGACATCTCATCTGCATAACCAACAGATTGTAATAACTCTTTTCAGTAGAAAATAGGAAAGGTGTTCTGATGCGTACAAATCGGCTTAGGCTGGTTTAAGTGCACTTTACCCATGGTACATACACCAATCCTACCAATTCCCATTTCAAACCATAATGTATACATTTTAGAAAGATATATGTAATGTGCAGATTTTTATTATAAATTAAAAAGAAAAAACAAATCTACTCACTTGAAACTTGTGTCACAGCCTCAGCAATATGGCACCTGAAATATTAACATAAACTTTAATAGTTATTGAGAAATGTTGTGTGAAGGAGGCAAGAATCTTGTCAGAGAGTCCAGAGGAGCTATTTCAACTAGCACAGGAAAAGGAGGTTTACTCCATAGTGAAAGGATATGAAATGATCAAGACAGGAGTTAGCAAACTTCTTAGTCAAGGGAAGGGGGATATGAAAAGGGGAAAAAAGACAAATTGCTTGTAAAGTGCCCTTGTTATAGCTAAAACATCAGTTGATAAAGATTGTTTATATTACAATATTGTAATAAAAAAAAAAACTCAGTGTTAGTGAGTGTTACCTGAAGACATGGCACTGGAACACAAAGGACTCTCTGGTGTCTCCGTGGGACCACGTGAATGCAAAACACGAGGCCTGCGGAGTTCCCACAGCTCCTCGAGCATAGAACAAGATGCGCTGCACAGCGTAGCGAGCCATCACACTATTGGACGCAGCGTCATACAGTCTGCAACACAATACAATAATTTCTCTATTAATACTCTATCCCAGAGTAACAAAATTAAAAAAAAATTATTGAGTTTGTTAATAATTTGTATTCTTTTTCATAGGTCCCTCAGTTCTAAGGATCATGACCACTATGCCTCATTCAATTCATCATCTGTTGTTATAACGAGTGATCCTCCATTTACTTATTCAATATTACTTCTGTTTTATTACAGGGGGTCCACAGGAACCAGCAAATTTTTTAAAGTGGTCTATGAGAAAAAAAATTGGGAACCTCTAGTTTAAACAAATTAATTAAATAATGCAGGTCTATATTGTTCTTAAAAAAACATTGCAAAGAAAACGTAAATTGTAGTTAGATAGAACAAATCACTTGATAGTGATAATATCACCACTGCGTATCATTCTAGTATTTTAAATTTTATACTGTTTTGTTGACACTTTTATATAATAATAATGTCCCAAAGAATAAATAAATAAAATGTTTGTGCGTACTAAAAAAATATACATCCATGTGGAGAATCACTTCAAATTTAAATGCTTGTTGATATTTACATCCGTGACTACAAAAATTATGTAATTTGATATTTTGTTTAACTTTGATTGATTGTATTTGAAATTGTGATGAATGTCATAAAATGTATGTATGACGAGTCCAAGTGCCTGCATAATTTGAAGTGATGCAGTATATTTTATTTTTGTTTTGAGTTTTAATTTGATACGATGGTGGTGTTGTGCAATTATTGTTTGTAACTATGTATTAGAGGCGTAAGCCGTATGTATTATTATAAATAAATAAATAATAAAGGCCTAGGGACAATTAAAAAAAAAAGAAAAGATAGATGAATGTAAAATAATATTAAATCTCCCAGACATGGGGAAAAAGAGAATGAACTTACACGACTAATCCCTGCGAGCACGTTGGTATGGAGACAGATACAGCTATACCCATCTGACTCTCTCTCTGCTCATGCAGTATTGCCATGGTTTTCTGAACTTCCGGCTCTGATTTGGGGGCACTGATGGCAGCAGCACCTAGATAGCTCACTCCGCTGAACACAGTGCACTCCTGATCTACGTCTGACACTGAAAATAAAATATGTTATTATCACTATAAGCTATCAAGCAGGCAACTAGAGCTGATGTGCTTGATATCCACACTATCAATGTCACTCTATACTGTGACCAATGCAGCAGGCAAACTATTCCACTCACAACTTGGTTTACGAGGAAATGTCTTTGAGGGTTTTGAGTGAATCTGTCGTTTACCAGTTTCAGACTGTGTCCTTGCAAGTGTTCCTCGTATGTCATGTTTCTGATACAATAATTTTCTTAGTCTTTCTACTGTAGTCTATACATTGTCTTTCTATTTCATGTTTGAATCTATTATCACTTCAAGATATTTAATATTGGTGGAAATATTGACTACCCTGAGCTTTGATGAATGAGCTTGGACTCCTCAGCTTAGAAAACCGTAGAAAAGTGTTTGATCTTTGTTTTCTTCATAAGCTTCTCAATGGAGAAATAGATTGTCCCGAATTAATTGAACTGATTTAATTCAATATACCTACCAGAAGTACCAGGCAAACTGTGCTATTTCGAGAACCCAACACTAGAAATAATTACTCATTTTTCTCTCCTATGGTTAGAATTCATAGATTAGGGAACCTGGTAGGAGATAATACAGACATTTTTGCTGACAGTTTACCTAAATATAAACATGACATTATAAATTGTTTTAATGTATAAATTAACAATGGGCATTTCGAAGTATGTTTGGCTATTAATTTGAATTTTTGTATTGAATTCCTTCATCTATTAGTGACAATTTATTATATAATTGATATACCTATTTAATTTCTGATATCTTACTGTATTATTTATTAATTTTTTCGACATTTCAATTATCTATTACAATTCATATATATTATTTTTTTTCTTCTATCTACTTGACATCTCCTTACTGTATTACAATAATTGTTCTTGACATTTACCGAACCTTTGTTGACATTTACACTCTCATCACAATGATTTGACTTTTCTAATTGTTTTGTTTCGACTTATTTTATGATTGTTATAGTCTGATTTCCAATTGTATTTGTTCTTCGCCAGTTGTTGTTCTGTTCCAACTGTGTTGTAAATGAGAATTATGTTTTGTTTTTGTTTAATATTTTAACATGTAAAAGGCTCACGCCATGAATTTATGTATAAAAAAAATAAAAAAATAATATTATTTACATTTTTCTATCTTACATAATTTGAGCATATAATATATTTAAGCACTTAAATATTATTTAAGTGCTTCTTTACGTCTGGTTATCTGTTAATTTTTCGTTCTATTTTCTCATTTTTTTTTTAGAATACTGAAATGGCTCAAGTAACTCAGTATTTAGGAAGGCAGCCTTACAAAAAAAAAAATATATTACCTTCCTCATCACTCTCCGTAGGTTTCATATGATCCTGCTTCTCCACTGGAGACGCCGGTGACTTGCTCCCTTCATTCCTTAGTCTGTTCTCCTTGTCCTTATCTACATCCTCTTTGGCTTTATCCTCTACACGGTAAAACTTGGAGCCTCCGACTAGACGACATGTGTCCTGAACAATAAAATAATTCTTATATACAAAAACACTTCAACCTTCATATGCCAACAGACTCAGCAAACACATGTAAAACAATAACAAAATGTAATATAATATGCATGATGTGTTTTTAAGTTATGTTTCATTTCAGGCTTAATTAAGTTATGTTTTAAAATTCCCCCACTCAAAAATCTGCCAATCCAGGAATCCCACATAAAGTACTGTCTTAATAAAGTATTAATATTTACATTAATTTTA
This sequence comes from Athripsodes cinereus, assembly GCA_947579605.1. Lineage (NCBI taxonomy): Eukaryota > Metazoa > Arthropoda > Insecta > Trichoptera > Leptoceridae > Athripsodes > Athripsodes cinereus. Next base: position 7,884,577 of record OX388325.1, on the reverse strand, counting down.
GATGCATCCTTTTCTCCTATATCCTCAGCGACAATCTCCCCTCCTCCCTGGGCCTCTTCTTCCTTCTTCTCCATGGTCATCGGAGGCTGTTGCTGCTGCTGACCTTCCTCCACCTTCCCTCCGAGGTTCAAATCCGAGATCTCTCGACGCAGGTCCAAGTCTGCCGGAGCGTCTGTCACAAATGATACTTCACTGAACAACGAGAGAGGGGTCTGTGTTTCGAGCAAAACCTATGGAAAAAAATTCAAATATAAATAAAATAGACAATCTTATATATAGACTCCCCCCTAGGATCTTGATTATAGTACAAAAATAAACAAAATTCGTATCAAAAATTGAAAATGGCGTATGTAAATATATAATTGTTTTGACATTTCAAAATAAACTTCTTATTATGACTTTAAAAGTAGTTTTTGTAGTTTCTTTCAATATAATTACATTTCGTCATTATATGTGTAAAATGGTGTATGTGAATAAACAAATGTTTTGACATTTCTTGTAAAATGGTATGTGAATAAACAAATGTTTTGACATTTCTTGTAAAATGGTGGACCTATGTGAATTCATAAATGTTTTGACATTTCTTGAATAAACTGCTCATTCCGACATTAAAACCATTTTTTAAAATGATTCTTAGTATCAAATATTAAAATTTAATATTTTAAGAATGCTATCACACGCCAATAAAAAGTTCAAACAATAAGCAGGAAAAACGAAAAAATAAAGTAAAAGAAAAAACAAAGAAATGCCAAATCAAAAAAACAAAAGAAACGGAATCAAAGGAGAATCTCTATCCTGGCGATAAAGTCATTGTATGTTATGTTGAAAATATCATCATGAACATTCAAATCATTAAACAATTTTATAGCCTTGCCGACAGAAGAGTTTGGTATTATCTTTGTTCTGGTGATGTTGCGTACCGCCATCTGTGTGGTGAATTTTGAAGCCCTTAGTCACTGGCTATAGACATAAAGTGATAATCTATGGCAAATAAATTAAATTCATAGTTTGTCTTTGGTTACGTGTATATAATACACACACACACTTGATTCACTCCTCTTCTTCTCCAATACACAGTCAAATAACATTAATATCTATACTGTTCTATTTTGTTACAAGTTTTACATTAAATTCCACAATATAATAAAAAAAAAAAACAGTGTTTGTTCTGCATTACTCATCATTTACACACAACTCAACATTAAGCGATCGTGAAGGGACATAGGCGATCGAGACACAACAACATTGGCGACCGTACAACAGGACACCTTTCGGAAAAAACATCGAATCCATCATTGCGTATCGTATCCTATATTTTCCTATTCATTTACAATTCTATCCTATAATATTACATTTCCATTCAAATAGATCAATATATTTAACTATCTGGGGATTCATTGCCATTTTATATAAATATTATACATTTTAAGGTTAATTGTTACAATAATATCTACCCTACAATTTCATAACTGTACTCTTATCTAATTGTTGATTTAAAACATTTGTTTAATAAATAAAACTAATATTATCTTTATTGTTTTGCAGATAACCCGTGATTCCATCATATTTTCGGCATTTTTATGAAAAAAAAACTGTGTGTAAATTCTCGTGAGAAATATTGTTGCAAAGTAGTCGCGTGTTTTCAATGTTCATTGATTGGCATTTTTTGCATTGAGTTTTCTCTTTTTATTATTGTATATTTATTACATTCTAGTGAATTATGTTGTCTGGAGAAAGAGAAACAAGGACAGCCACTTCAAAAATGGAAAAAACACGTGATTCTGAAATGGAGGTTTGCAAAGGATTGATATCAAGGCGAGGCGTTTTGAAGGGACAACTCACGCGCTTTAAAGATTATTTGAGTAAGAAAGATTTAGATATTTGTGAATTACAGTTAAGGACATCAAGAATGGAAAGCATGCTTGAAAAATTTGAAATGTTGCAATGTGACTTGGAGGAAATTGATGGTGAGGAAGTGGTGTATAGGGATACTTTTGAACAACTATTTTACACCACTTTAAGTAAGGCAAAATCATTATTGAAAGATCAACTACAAGTCACATGTGAAGTTAAGTTAAATCCAATTCAAATACCTACATTTCATGGTAATTATGAAACATGGTTACACTACAAAGATACATTCAAATCTCTTGTAGGCAACAATAATTCTTTATCTAACTTACAAAAGTATCATTACTTACTGAGCTCATTAAAGGGTGAAGCCTTAAATTTAGTTTCTTCTTTGGAAGTTTCAGACACTAATTACTCTTTAGCATGGGACATCTTAACAAGGAGATTTGAGAACACCCGCCTCATTGTGGACAAACATGTTAATCACATTTTCAATCTCATTCCAGTGAAGCCAGAATCATATCAATCTTTAAGGCGATTGATCGATGATTCACAGCTCCATACGCGAGCTTTGGAAAGTTTGGGACTACCCACAAGCAGCTGGGACATCCTGTTAATTCACATAATTGCTAACAGATTAGATTCAGTATCACGTAACATATGGGAATCGCATCACTTGCAGGGTGAGCTACCTACATTAAAGGAACTGTACGAATGTATTGGAGAGAGAGCACGTATTTTGGAGACGACGTCTCACAACAAAAACTTCAAACCATCCAACACCTCCAACCGAGCAGGAGTTGGCTTGGTTGCAAATGTACGAGCAAACCCAGTTTGCCCACTTTGTTCTTCACAGCATCGATTAAACCAATGTGAGCAGTTTAAGTCGATGGGGACTCAGCAAAGGTGGGAGCTGGTAAAAAGGCAGCGACTGTGCCGTAACTGTATGTTAAGGAATCATATTGCCAAGGATTGTTCTTCAGGAGGAAGATGTAAGGTGTGTCGGAGGGACCATCACACCTTATTGCACACACCGAGCGTGCACAATTCGACAGCAAATACGGAAACTCTGGGACCTACTTCACAGGTTCCTACTGTGGTGAACCATGCTTCGCTCTCAAATGACGAGGAAGTACTGTTATCCACGGCCATGGTTGGGATCCAACTCCCTGATGGCGGCATTTTTAGGGCACGAGCACTCTTGGACTCGGCAGCACAGTCGAATTTCATTACAAAGAGTTTATGCGAGAAACTCAACTTACGAACAAAGGGAGCATATCTGCCAGTCTCGGGACTGCGGCAACAGGTAACTCACATTGAAGAAAAGGTAGATATAACGATTAATTCTTTATTGTATGATTACAGGAGGAAAATCAACTGTTTGGTCCTGCCTGTAATTACATCAAACTTGCCACTGCGATCTGTGGACAGACGACGTTTTCACGTGCCTTCCCAGATGCAGCTAGCGGACCCTGACTTCCATAAATCTTCTCCAATAGACTTGTTATTGGGAGCACAGGTATTTTGGGAGGTACTTCAGGGAAATCATGCGTCAGCTCAACGTCAGCAGCCGATGATGCATCAGACCAAATTAGGATGGGTCATTGCAGGAGCTATTCCGTGGAACTCTGAAGGAATCAGCAGACAAAGGCCGGTATCTTGTTACATTTCTTTGAATCAATTAAACAAAAATATTGAGAAATTTTGGGAGGTAGAAAGTGTGCCTAATTCTCTGGTTCGAACCCAGGAAGAGACATTATGCGAGAAACACTTTACTAGTACTACGACTCGTGATGAGTCGGGCAGATTTTCAGTAAGTCTACCCTTCAAGGAATGTCCACCTAACGTGGGAAACTCTCTTGAAATAGCCGAGAGGAGGTTACTTTCGATGGAGCGACGGTTTCAGAAGGATACAGAGCTGCACACACAATATGCAGCATTCATGAATGAGTATTTGGAATTGGGGCATATGTCTCCTTGTCTACCTGACAAGGAAAATGCAGTTTATCTTCCCCATCATTCCGTTTTCAAGGGAACAAAAATCCGTGTTGTGTTCGATGGTTCTGCAAAAACATCCAATGGAAAGTCCCTAAATGATAATCTGATGAAAACACCTACCATACATAATGAGTTATTTACATTGTTAATTGATTTCAGGAAACATCGATATGTCTTGAGTGCAGATATACAACAGTATTATAGGCAGGTCAATGTACATGAAAGGGACAGGGATTACCAGAGGGTCTTATGGAGGACATCTCCCAGTGAGGAAATAGGACATTTCCGACTCAACAGCGTCACTTACGGACTCAGTGCGTCACCATATCTCGCGATGAGATGTCTAAAGGAACTAAGTACAATTTATTCTTCTATTTTTCCTCTCACTTCTCAGGTGATAGAAAGGGATTTTTATGTGGATGATCTCTTAACAGGAGATCATGATAAGCAGACTTGTATTAATTTAAAAAATGAACTGTCATACCTTCTAGACAAGGCAGGTATGAAACTTACCAAATGGAGGTCAAATCTGGAAGACCTACATGACACTGGTCAGAACAATGACAGTAAATCCTTGAATCTCGAGGACGATTTTCAGTGCAAAATTCTAGGGTTGCATTGGAACAGTTACGAAGACACTTTTCATTATAAGGTTAACATTGAAACAAATACATCAACGTCTACTAAAAGGACAATTCTTTCAGATATTTCTAAGACGTTCGACCCGTTAGGACTCATCGGGCCCATTGTAATTAGGGCAAAATTATTAATGCAAAAAATTTGGCAGTTACAGATAGGATGGGACGATGAACTACCTGAAGACATTATTATTGCATGGAACTTTTACAAAAGGGATCTACAAGACATCAACATCATCAAGATTCCAAGGAGGGTAATTGTGACGTCAACAGGTAGTGCAGACATACAAATATTTGGGTTTTCCGATGCATCGAAGGAAGCGTATGGTTGTACTGTATATTTGAAGTCCATGGATGAACAAGGTAGGACACAGATCAATTTACTTTGTGCAAAATCTAGAGTGGCACCTCTCAAACAACTTACTTTGCCTAGGCTAGAATTATCAGGAGCGCTACTATTAGCTGGACTTGTCAAGTCCATAAAGGAGAACATGGGTTATCAAGGTGTATCCACTAAGCTTTTCACAGATTCAACTATTGTGTTGTCATGGCTACGAGCCTCAGCAACAAAAATGGATACCTTTGTAGCAAACAGGGTAGCAGAAATTCAGCGTAGCACAGAAGATTGTCAATGGATACATGTATCGTCACAACACAACCCAGCAGACTTGATTTCCAGGGGTACATCTGTACAACAACTTTCATCTTCAACTTTGTGGTGGAATGGTCCATCTTTCATACAAGAGGATGAGAAACTTACAGAATGTTCTTCTACGGTTGATATACAACAAGATAATATAGTGGTAAATACTACCACACTGGTAAATATTGAATCATGGGATATTTTCACAAGATATTCTTCATTTAATAGATTGCTTAGAATTACTGCATATTTAATAAGATTTAAGAATAATATAACATCAAAAACAGGGCGTAGAACTGGACCTTTACAGGTATCTGAACTTCAACATGCACATGATGTATTGTGCAACATCGTCCAAGGTATTTTCTTTCACAGAGAAATAAGGGATTTGAAAAAGGATGGTCAGGTGTCTGCTCGTAGTAATGTAAAATCATTAAATCCAGTATTGATAAATGGTATACTTTGTGTTGGAGGAAGACTGAAAAACAGTGAGGTACCTACCCAACAAAAACATCCTATTTTGTTGCCTGCGGGACACGCTTTTACAACATTAATTATAAAGTATTATCATTATACTAATTTACATTTGGGTTTGCAGGGACTGTTGGCGCAGCTACGACTCAAGTACTGGCCATTGTCAGCAAAGAATACGATAAGAAGGGTTCTCAAGCATTGTATCCTGTGCTTTAGGTACAAGACGCCAGTGAATTACCAAAGGATGGGGGATCTGCCTGCAGACAGGGTCACTGCGACAAGGCCATTTTCAATTGTTGGAGTAGACTATTCAGGTTTCTTCAATATAAAATCAGGTTTTACCAGGAACGCTAAGGTTGTAAAATGTTATATTTGTTTGTTTTGTCTCTAAGGCAGTGCATCTGGAAGTTGTCACTTCCATGACGACAGAGGCTTTTTTGAATGCATTAAAAAGATTTGTTGCTCGGCGGGGAATGCCAATCAAGATTTATTCAGATAATGGCACAAATTTCATTGGTGCAAGCAACGATCTTGCCAGAATTTACACACAGTTAAGAGCCTCTGAGGAGGAGATTGTTAATTTTTGTTCTCAACGATGGATCGACTGGAAATTCATTCCAGCTCGATCACCCCATTTTGGTTCTCTTTGGGAAGCGGGTATAAAACTGGTAAAAACTCCCTTGAAAAAGGCTTTGAATTCTCAGGTATTGAATTATGATTCTATGCTTACTTTGATTTGTCAAATCGAAGCCTCCATTAATTCCAGACCAATAACCAGTTTATCCTCTGATCCAACTGATCTCAACCCACTCACTCCTTCCCATTTTTTGATTGGAGACTCGTTGGCGAGGTTACCTGAACCAGATGTATCACACTTACCAGATAATCGTTTAAACCACTACCAAAAGATTATTGCTATGTTCAAGGGTTTTTGGACTGGATGGAGCAGGGAGTATTTCCAGGGACTCCAACAACGGACAAAATGGACACACGGAAATGAGAGACAATTGAAGGAGGGGGATTTGGTGCTAATAAAGGACGAGACTGTTCCCATGCTGTGGAGACTTGGCAGAGTTGTCCAGACACATCCAGGTCCAGATAACGTCACCCGAGTTGTCACCTTGAGGACCCAATCTGGACTGACAAAAAGAGCCATCCATCGTGTGGCATTGCTACCAGAGCCTTCGGAACAGTGAAATACCTATGTGCTATATTGTTTTAATTTTTTCTTTTGTGAAGTGAACTTGAATACATAATAATATGCATTAAACAAAACAATAATACAGTACATCAAGATTTTAAACTCCAAACAAGACTTACATCAAGATATTAATCATTTATAATAGTTGAACATGAAGCTTATAAACCCAAACAAAATATTTAATTAAAAACATGGACATTTAACCTCAAGAAAGAAGATTTATTATGTATATTGTATTTTTGTTGTATGTATTTTCAAATATCTTAGCATTGGTAGAGGAAGGATTTAATCATGGGTTGTAATGGGAAAGTAAATTCATTTGGTTTTAATTTGTTGTTATCTTTATTGTAAAAATGTAAGTCCAATTGATGTTAATATCATCAATCGCTTACAGGGGAGGAGGATGTTGCGTACCGCCATCTGTGTGGTGAATTTTGAAGCCCTTAGTCACTGGCTATAGACATAAAGTGATAATCTATGGCAAATAAATTAAATTCATAGTTTGTCTTTGGTTACGTGTATATAATACACACACACACTTGATTCACTCCTCTTCTTCTCCAATACACAGTCAAATAACATTAATATCTATACTGTTCTATTTTGTTACAAGTTTTACATTAAATTCCACAATATAATAAAAAAAAAAAACAGTGTTTGTTCTGCATTACTCATCATTTACACACAACTCAACATTAAGCGATCGTGAAGGGACATAGGCGATCGAGACACAACAACAGGTATCCAGGGGGTAAAAAAGTATATGCTGTCGAGAATGATTGTACGATACTGGAACGTAGATACAAAACTCACTCAATATCATTGCATTTGTTTAAGTTCATTTTAAATTGATAAAATTAAACACTTATACTTGTAACTTCCACATTGACTTTATGAATCGCGAGCCGGCTTTCAAGAGCTTCCGCTCTCATCATCAGGTTAGCGTAGAGTGAAGAAATTAAATTCTAATACATGTTGTTAATGAATAATAATAAATCTGTATAAATGACGTCTCATGATTATACTGTGCAGTTTCCCTCCCATTAACAGATGTAGGTACCTGTATTACGCATCTATTGTGTTTCACATCTGGCATTGTGTTGCCTTATCATACATTACGATGATCCACTGGAAGCTGGAACAACTGGTGACTCAGGCAAATAATAATAAACTATATTGCACAATACATATTTACAAAGTTATGAAATAATGTGATACAAATATATGATATTGTACAATGGGCGAGTTTATCGCAGAAGTGATATCTTCAAACTAACCAGCAAAGGAATAAAAAAGCTAAATTTATGTAACTATTTATTTATCATTATGAATAATTATATTATTTGTACTTTTATCATTGTTTTTATATATTTTATTATTTTTATAATCTATACTAATATTATAAAGAGGAAAGATTCGATTGTTTGCATTGAATAGGCTCTGAAACTACGGAACCGATTTGAAAAATTCTTATTATCCCCGGGTGACGTAGGCTATATTAGGTATATTTAAAAAAAATAGGGATCCTTATTAAAACTATTTTTTTTTAAATACCTATCTACCGTGCGAAGCCGGTGCGGACCGCTAGTTATTAATATAGTAAAACTCAAACAGCTTGTGTTTATTTCCATAAAAGATATTTTTTTTATTAACAGTACCCACCTCTTACCGAAGTAGACAACAAACAGATAAAAATATAAAATATGATGGACACGTCCATATGGATGTATATACATTGTATAAATTTTATATATAAAAAATTTCACCGTGTACAAGGCTCAAGCCATAAATTGTTATTAAATAAAACACATACATACTACACATTAAATTTCTATTGTGAACATTATGATTTTATTAAACGTGTTAGATATATATAATACCCAATACGAGCAATCACAAAACAAGAATGGTTGACAAACAAATGCTGACTTGCTACAAATACACGATGTAATTTATCACTAAAGTGGTGATAATACTGACCAAACGCGGAGCAAACATCTCATAAATATTTTAATCAATTTGTTAGTACGTACGTTTATATACCCGTATAAGATGCATTTATTTGACATGTGACTGGGAAACTAATACCCTCTAGACAAGCTCGTTGAACTAGGCATAATTAATTTAAAATTCAACTCGGCTAATCATTAGTTTGTAAATTTTTTTTTATTATTAATGAAAAACTTTGTAAGTAATTACACACATCCACTTTGTGGGACATCTACGTCAATAATTAGAATTGACAATTCAATTATCTTTTCCATGTTATTGACCGAAGGTACTTGTTGGAAATCCATTTCAAGATAAATTGAAAAAAAAACATAGTATGTAGTTAGCTTCCAAAAGACTTTATTTGGTTATTTGGAAGTTAACTACATACTGTGTTTTTTTTTCAATTTATCTTTAATTCAATTATCCATTCCTGAACAAAGTCGGGTGATGCCGTGATGATATAGATATCAAAGGTTCCCAAACTTTTTTTCTCATAGATCACTTTCAAAATTTTGCTGGTTCCGATGGACCCCTACATTTCAACCCCCCCCCCCTACCCGTCGCTAAATTGTCGAGATGGTATAGGAATTTGAAATATTTCAAAAACTCCTCGGTTTTCCTACAGGATATTTTCTCACAGTATTACCATTTTCAATGTACAGGGTATTTGAATCGACTATTAATTATTATGTCAATACAAATTTCTACCCCCCCGTCGCCAAATTTTAAAATGGTATAGAAATTTGAAATATTTCAAAAACTCCTCGGTTTTCTTAATGATTATTTACTCGAATCAAATTAAGAATCTGGTACTTTTACCGAATATCCGATACTTTAACTATGGATTGGTGGACCCCCATTTACGACTCGTGAACCCCCATTTTTCTGTCACGCCAACGTAGACCCCCATCGAGTCTCCCGTGGACCCCTAGGAATTGGTGATATAAACAGATAGATTTTGGCGGATTAAAAAATTAACTCCATGATTCAATCCCAGACTATGCATGTCATGAAGAATTGACTGTACAATTGACATTGATAATATATTTAAACCATAACTGTAAAACCGAGGTCAGAAAAAAAACAATAAAAATAAATAATCAATATAACTACATATCAGAGTGAAACTACGCTATGTCACGAAATGCCATTTTACAGTACGGCCGTTCAAAGTTTTTTTTTCAACATTTACATTTCGTCGTCGCATATTTAAAATGGAATAAATAAATGTTTCAACATTTCTTGAAAAAATTACTTTTTTGTGACATTAAAACCACTTTTTAAAATAATTCTTAGTATCAAATATTAAAATTTAGTATTTGCCAATAAAAATATCAAAAAAACAATTTTAATGCCCTAATGAACATGTTTTTAAGAGCATGCCTAAATATAAAATACTCGCACATGTGTCATTTTGAATATGCAATGACTATTTACTACCTCTCACATGTCGTTTACTGAGACAAAATTTCTGTCAAAATAGATTGTGAGTCATTGCTACTGACTGTTGCTTTGACTTTTTTTACACTTAAATAATCTATATAAATAAAAATAAGTTGACCATGCATGTTCCCCCATAACTTGAAAACAGCTAAACCGAATTGGCCGATTCTTTTTTCGTTGTGTACGTAATTATCAGGAGACGGTTTGCATGAAAGTGACGTTTGTATGACAGTTTCGCTGTCTTGTGTTGCCATAACGATTTTTTTATGAAATTCACCCTGTATGAAATTACCTCAGTTAGAGTCTGTTCCAAGTCTTGTGCAGTGGTCTTGATGTGCAGGCGAGGGTCGGCAAGGACTGACGGAGGAATGCTTGCGGTATCACTCACAATAACAAACTCTTCACACTCGTTGTATTGTCCTTCGCATGGATCCTCCATGCCGTCTCACCTGATAATAAATAAACAAACAAATAAATAAAATATACTTTTGTTTCAATCATTACCTTCAACAAAGATACAAAACTATCGGCCTCTACACCTTTCGACAAGAACAATAATTTATTATCTACATATTTTTTTGTACATTTTACCAATAAGTGTATTATTGTACAGACTTACTTTAATTTTATAGTTTATTTTACATTACAAAAAATTAGAGATGCAACAAATAGTATATTTGCCGAATACCGAAAGGTAATGCTTTTGCTTGTGATTCATGAGGTTCCGAGTCCCATTCTCAGCCAGTTTAATATGAAGAATGACCTTTTTGTGTATCGTCGCATTTTTTTTAATAGAAATAATATTTTATTTAGATCAAAAATAAATTAATTAAAATCCAAGCACAAATCAATATATTCCATTCAAAATCTTTGCAAGATCTCTAGACAGCATTTGCTGGCACGAGGAGAAATCAACTGAATTAGTTTTTATACTATTAACTATTGGAAACCAAACAACTGACACAGACAACACAAAAAAATCTAATAACTAGAGATGCAACGCAAAGTATATTTGCCAAATACCGCGTATTATGCAAGATCATGTGCCGAATAACCCAATATTCTGCAAAACAATGGTGAGAGCGTGCGGTACTCACGACCTTCGTGTGGGTATATCATAGACATATTATGTACTAGACTTGCAGGGCGGTAAATTTTTTAAAAAATTTTGTGTTCCAACATTAATAATATTATGTTGTTTTACTCCATATCACATCAATTAATTAATTAGATATTTGAGGATTAATAATATTATGCATCTGCAGCTGTCAATGAAATAGCAACAATCTACAAGCTATTAGTTCCTTCCAGTTTTACATTTGAACTATTCGGCAGAATACCGAATAATAGATCAATTAATATTCGGTATTCGTCCGAATACAAAAAATGTTGCCGAATAGGCAGAACACTGAATAGTGCCGAATATTTGTTGCATCTCTACAAAATTCCATTGAATTCTTATTCTCCAAAAAAAATAAAATAAAATTAAATTAAATTAAATTCTTATTCTCCAGATAAAATACTACACATCTTCATAACAATTATTCAAAACAATGGACGTTTAGATACGTTCACCTAATCTGGAAAAATACCAAACAATCATTTCCTATGTTTATGTGTGGCCTTTAAAGACCTCCGGGTAACTTGAGATATAGGTTTAGTTTCATAGATCTTAATACGCAGTCTGTTGTGAGGGCGTCTGCACGTATTGTGTGTGGTGCTGGTAGATATGATAGCACTGGACCTCTCCTACGGGAGTTACATTGGTTACCCATTGAAGCCAGAATACAGTACAAGGTATGCGCTCTCATTTACAGGGCTGTGAATGATATGGCACCAGTTGTGCTGCTTCAGGGACCTGGGGGCTAGACATTGTGCTTTAAGATCAGCACAGAGTGCTAGCCATGAACTCTCAATACCATTGAGACCACACAGAACAGTTTATGGGGACCATGCCTTTTATTATGCCGGTCCTAAGCTGTGGAATAGTTTGTCTCTAGGTCTCATCAGGCAGGCCGCTGACTACGACGGTTTCAGGAGAGGCCAGAAGACATATTTGTGTCGCTGAGTTTCGAAATCCGCTATAACACATACATTTGAATGTGTTATAGCGGATTTCGAAACTCAGCGACACATTTGTTCTCGAGATTTTATTTATTATTATTGACAAAATTATTTATTTATTTTATTCTTCTTGCACATTATCATTCATATAACAAATTAAATAAAGCAGTACTGTATACACAAGAAAAAATGTGATGATGCGCAGTGGCGAGATTATCACTATATAGTGATTTCTTCCATCTAACCACGTCACATTATCACTAAACAGAAATAATAATAATAAAAACACAAACAATAAGAAAATTAGCTACATAAATTAGATTTTACACATGACGCACTATAAAGTTTTGACAAAGAATGAATGTCTGCTGAACAAAATTATATTATTTCATATTTTTTTGTTTTATTATGATTTTTAATTTTATTATTATTATTTTTATAGTATTATTATGATTTTTTATCTTTCTGTCGACAATTTTTTAATTGATATTATGTAGTTTTTTAAAATGGATGTGGATCCTAAATACTGTAAAGCGCCCTTGAAGTGATATTACCACAGTACGGCCTATATAAATAGTCATATTATTATTATTAGTGAGTGTACTTTGTGAGACTGTTAAGGTATAATAATGAATATTTAATGATGTAAACCGAACATAAAATCAACACCCAGTGTGAGTCACAGGATAATATTAAGAAATAACTATAGATACAACATTATATTGATTAATTCAAATCAATTAAATTACACAATTTGTTATTTTTCCGATGAATACATTCACAATAAACTTAAAAACCTAACAATCTGATAAACAATACGGTTTCTTACGATGGTACAATCATTACGAAGTTGTGTTATGTGGCATTGTTTTGAAATGGTGGTCAAAACATCACAACAAAATATCGAAACAAACAAAACATTTAATAATACAATTGAAAAATCACTGCAACAGTTGAAAAGACGAATGAATAAGTATAATTAACGAAATATAACGAAGTAATATTATGAAATATAATGAATGTCACGAAAAATAATCGATTTTTTTTAATCGCTACCAGACTGTGTGAATGATATTTGAATCGAAATTAATATCTCGATGGTAAATGTGCCCTTACCGATCACTTAAATAATGTGTCCCTTATTGCCGTTAGATTTCTCGTTTCTTGTAGATGATGATAGAGCAATACATCACGGCATTATACAAAAATAAAAATGTTATTTACAAATTTCATATGTAACCATTTCTGGATATTACACACAAATCACGGCGACATGTCAAAATTAACAAATAATGTTTATTCCATCATGGCCGCCAGTGCAAACCATAGACAATAATCAAAGTTGAAATTTATTTTATAGCTAACAAGAATACTTTCCTTATGCCTCCAACCACTTCATATACGGACTAGCCATATGGAGTATGGACATAGTTCATGAACTATTCTTAACCTGAAAAAACAGTGTCCTCTCACTTTAACCTGCGTTGAAAAATAAATTAATGTCATTTTGGCATATTTTATAGCCAAACATTGAAACTCTTTCGAATTAAACTTATGAAAAATCGTCAAAACATCTCACAGAAAAATTGTTAATGATATCATCTCATTTCAATTCAATGTTCAATCCAGACAACTGGATTTAAATCAATCAATCGCTCTCCAATATTCCTCACGCGAGCGCAGGGCAGAAACAAGTCTAACCCATTCAGAGAACCTTTGCGTTAATTGGTTCACCTCTTCCTTCGTTAAACATGACTCAACCCGAATCATCATCTCTTCTGTATTACAGAGACAACATAATATCTTTGCTGAGTGCACAGTATCATTATTAATACATACATGCTTATACCATGTGTTTAAAACTTCTAAATAAATACACAACATGTAGATTATCAACAATGTTTATTTGGATTTTATTATACAAGATAATTTTACAATAAAAGAAACAACAAAACTACTACAGACAGGACAACTTGCATGTTTATAACACATAGTTAATCCGCTGGCTACCTCGCTTGTGGGAAATGTTGCGACGGTATGAATGAATGAACAAAACTACTCTTTAAATCAATTTACATTAAGTAAATTAATTTACTTATCTAATGAAAGTTGTTACAAACAACAAATGCGAAAACTGTTTGCATTCAAGCCATTAGTTTATTTTCTGATATAAATTATTTGCTATGAAAGATTGTGACAAGAAAAACTACTGTTGTGGGGAAGATATGTTTCCAAACGTCACCGCAGATAGCTGACAACATAATTATTGCAATATGAATTTGTATGAGACTTTTTACACACTTCTACGAAATGAAAAATATTTATTCACAAAATATATTATTACTTTGTGCGTGAAGATTATGTTCTATGCGCAATATTCTTTAAACAAATAAGTGTATTGAAGTAGTGGAATTGATTGTGAACCAACAATTAATGCGTTTTCAGCTTCACTTTATAGAAATTTGTAGTATACCTCTCAATTATATTCAACATTTATAGTTTTGCATTTTGTTTTTTACTTGGACATAACTTTATTGAAAGTACATTAATTTATTTTTCTACATTCATCGAGTAGCATTCAGATTTTTTCACTTTGCATGATCATCCAGAGAGGGTTACGGTCAAAGTTGTTCATCAAGAGTGAACACGTCTGTTCAAATTTCTTCATCACATGCTTTTATTGTCATGTCAATACTAAAGTTTACAGTTCAACATTTTTTCGTAATAAAATGATTAATATAAAAATAACAGTTATAAAAAATTCAAATAAATTAACAAAAATCTCATATACAACCAAAATGCACTAAGTCAGATAAGTGCTACAAAAGTTGTCAAAAACTATTCAAGTAATTAACACTTTTCCTATGTTTGAATTTGTTTGCAAAGCCTAAAAGTCATTTACCAATATCATCTTAATTAAAGTTAAAATAATACACGGCGAATTGGTATTGATCTAAACAATTTTTTTTTCATTTAACTGCCACCATGTCATCTCAAAACTAAAATGACTTAGTGCATTTTGGTTGTATACCCTCGAATGTACATAACAGCGAGTTCATTTTGTTTATGAATCTGACATTCAATACTAATCCATAGAGAATAGAACAAATAATGGGGAAAAAGTTATTTATGGTCAATCTAGTGATCTTTTATCAAATTTATGTCGGGTAGTAAATAGCTTTCATCCGTCATCAACAGTGATCACAATGGATAAAACGTTTATTTGCATTTTTACAATTTGGAGGATCATCCAAAGTGACCGTTGAAAGTAAATAAGCCTGAATGCCCCTTAAGTTTCTACATTCGCATCACACAAACATATAATAGTGGAAAGAATTCAAGATACAATTATATTATCTATCAATGCTATCACAGAATTTTCTGCGTATTAAATACGTAGTGGACTGATTGTATTTACTGAATATATAGATGGTCCTCTTCCTGCTATTAAACTAACGATATGCAGAATGGGTGGCATTCATCATACCTCGACACTGATGAATTGAACGTGTTAAATGAGCTATACATGATGTTTTACAAACACTTTCTTAATACCTTGATAACTTGTAGAAAGGAATGAGAAACCCATCCTTCATCCACCTTGGGAATACAAAATTACAATTTAGAAAAAAATTACATCAAAATTTTATTCAAACTGAAATTTTGTTTTATATTTGATAAATAATTAATTAAAGATATAATACCACCCATTTTTTTATGGCACAGAAAAGATGTACTTTTAATTAACACTCAGTCCATTGACTACATTACTTGTGAGAGATACGATGATGGTATAGATAGATAGTAAATAAACAATTGTATCTGCTTAACAAACTCACCACTAACACGATACACACACATACAAACTACACACATACGTAATTATAGATACATACAATTTGTACGTGATGAGGAAAAAAAAAGTATTGAGAAAAAACTTTCACACAATTACCTAATACAATTACACAAAACATTGGTGTTTTAATCAAGTTAATTAACTGTTTTAAAAAATATCCTGTAAGCAATGCTAGGCAGAGCTAAATGCTTAATGATTTAACTGTTAACTAATAAATTAATTTTATTATTTGTTTATTCTATAATTTTTCACAAAAAAAAAAACGCTCTTTTAAATAAATCAACTGAAATAAACTCTTTGGGAAAGACAACGACAAGCTAAAAACGAGAAAAAAATCTTTAAGTGCTTTTTGAAAACTAGTACCCATGATGTATTTAAGTATACATCAAGATGAGATATTTTGATCCTGTCATTTGTTTCATCTGAGATGATTGTATAATCTGTGGGCCTAGTCAAAACACATTTTAGCGTTACGTTTTCGTTCAATTGCGAGAACGTGTCAATTTTCGTAGATACTTGTGTAGTTTTGCTACGAAAATTAACGCATTCTCGCAACGTCGTCTACATTCGAACGAAAACGTAATGCTTAAATGTGTTTTGACTAGGCCTACTGATTCCTGATAGATACACTTTGTCACATTCAGGACAAAGCTGAATATGGCTGAGTCAAAGTTCCATGTGATGAGAACTAACTGTTTAATTACAGAAAAATAACAATCTGATTTAACAGAAGAAACATTACATCAATTTCATTAAATAATTTAATTGTCAATACTCAGTTCTGGTATTGGATAGTTAAGAGTATTCGATCCTAAACAGTTATTATTCATACTTCCACAATCACACATATTGCTTCTTAACACTTAATACAAGAAAACTAACAAAAAAATCAACAGTTGATATGAGACATAATGAAGATTGAAGAGAATGCGTTTAGAAATTGCTCTGCACCCTAAAGTGTTTCTGGAGTTTATTTGCTTTGATTCCGAGCTGCGATGACCACTTGGCTTGTACTCTTTTCATGTATTGGATGTCACGCGCTTTTCTGTAATAAAAATAATAATATTTAATTAACTTTTTAATTTTATCTGCATATCGTTGTCGCATATTCAAAAAGAGGTATGTGCGAACATTTTTATTTAGGCATACTCTTTAACCCTTTCGAATCCACAGCCGTGACATACACGTGTGACATTTCCTTACCTTAGACATCCACACCCGTGATATATCGTTTTTGATTTTTCGACACTCCCAGAGACATCTGTGTTGGATTTTTTAAATTTAAATCTGTACCGATATATACCTACATTCATCCTTTATCCATTCCTGTGAAGTCGGTAAAGATGTACCTACGAATTTCGTCACAATGACGATTTATAAAAGTACTGACAGCGTACATGCCGGAAATCAGTCACCGTTCATTACCATTATAGTACGTTCGCGCGAATTGTATCATACGCGTGGCATTTTTGATACTCAATCAGTTATATTGTTTATATTATTTATTTTGTCACTTTTGTTACTGTGGATTGGTATAATTTAATTATTTAACCTATATTTATGTTCAATTGATGTTATTGCTTATTTTATATTTTATTTTGACCCTTGACAAAATTTGAATACTACTTAGTAGTCCCTACACGAGTGTAAACATTTTTTCGATTACGAAATTTATGAACAGTTTTGATTATTTTTATTCTCAGTGAAGTTTTGAAAAATAACTGTGTATAAAACAAAGTAAAAAAATAAAATAAAATAAAAAACTGTGTGCAGTACACTGAAAAAAACATTAATCGACCGTTGTTTTCATGAACAGACTATAAACTATCTTTGTTATGTATGACGCAGGCTAGGCGAGGACCCTTGAGGTTCAAATATCCCGTGTTATGTGAGTGCGTTGAGATTTTAATGACTTATTTGTTTACATGATGCTAGTAGAAGGATGAAGGAGCTCAAATAACCCGCCAATGTGACTATGATATGCAATTTTATATTAAATAAAGTAAATTGAAACTAAAAAAGTGGATTATAAATATCACGCGGTATTGAGGGCACGATTCCAATCAGGAGGGCTCGGAAATCAAAAGGTTAAAAACTGTTCAGTAGGGCATTAAAATTGTTTTTTGAACTTTTTATTGGCATGTGATATTATTCATAAAACGTCAAATTTTAATATTTGATACTAAAAACCACAGAAAAAAATGGTTATAATGTCATTATAAGTAGTTTATTCTGGAAATGTCAAAACATTTATAAATTCACATACCCCTTTTTGAATACGCAACGACGATATCTTTTATGGAAATAAACACAAACTTTTTGAGTGCATGAAATTCAATTTATACTCTGCCCTGATGATGCCAATGTATTGGTGAAAGTGCTAGGCGTATTTTTGGCATACTTTGTATACATTAATATGAAACAAAAAACAGTGTTATTTTCTATTATTAGTAATATAATTATGTAAAAACTAACCTAGCTGTTGCCTCTGTTTGTTGTGGAGCGTATCCAAGCATGCGGTACTGTCTGAGAACCCTGCGCAGTTTATCTTCCTTCTTGTGCACAACTACTTCAGTACCATGGGAGAGGTTCTGCTTGTAATACCTAAAATACAACAAATTTTTTACACAAATTGTACACAAACACAAATAGTACATCAATAAGATAAATACAATTATAATTGCGGCAACCCCAGTAGGTTGCTCAGTAAGTGGTAGTATCGAGGCAAATGATTAATTAATAAAAATGTTAAAAAATGAATTAAAGGGTCCTGTAATACCAAGATCGAGTGACCAAATTTAGGAGGCCACAGAGAACACATTGCAGGAGGTTATTTTTTTCGCAATTCTTTTTTTTTTACAATTAACCATTGTACAAGGTTAGAAAAGACATTGTCACCTTATTTGAACATTACATACGCACAAAGCTGTGATCCCGGTTTATGAGAGGTAAATTTCGAAACCTTTGGTATGTCTCCCAGTAACTTGATTGGACAAGCACACCTAGCAAAGAGGATGAGTTGCGGAATCAATTCTCATCCAGGACACCATTAAATAAAGTGATTTTATCTTTTGTCACTTCACCAACAATTAAACAGTGTATTGGTTTGCTTATCAATGGTGTAGGTACAGACTAGAAAACTCAGCTAACAGAAAATACATTTATAAAAAAAAAAAAAAACAAAAAAGTGATTTGCAAATGTTTCAAAGTTCACCCTTCTAATCTAAGTGATAATATATTATGCAGATCATGCCTGAATAAGGATCTGTGCCCGATAACTGATCCAGATGGCAGCACCAGCTGATATTCCTCATCATCCAAAGTAGACGGCTGTAGAACAGTTTCTTCCTCAGTATCCACTTCCATGGTCTCATCTCCAGGCTCGTGATCGGGATATGATGAACTGAAAACAAAACATACAAGATATGTATATAACAATGGGCGAACATAAACCAGATGGTAGAATCTGAAACCTTAAATGGGGATGTCTCAGGTTCACTTTCTCTCACTGTTAATCTACTTCACCTTTATTACAAATTCAGATTCACCATAAATATGGTAATGTTCTTGTTTATCTATTTATATCAGTTCTTGTTTATCCACAAGTGTAGAAACTAGACCAACTTGACCTCAATGCCAATAAAAAGTACGACATTTAACATTCAACAGTGATGGAGCATACTGCAACCCATCCCAAATATTAAAAGACGACTTTCTTATTAGAGTAGAATTTATGAGTGCCCCGCTCATAGGTAAATGATTACTAACACATCTTTCAGTAATGAGTATACTACGCACACACCACACAATGCACCAGCCAATCACAGTGATGCTACTCGGTTACTAATACAATCACGTGTACTGTAATACACATTACCTGTGACTGTGTGTGTAGTGGTGCTAGGGCACTTTCAAAAAACTCAAGTCTACTTGCAGTTAGTCAACTGGCTACCTCAGATGTGGGAAATATCACAATGGTATTAATTAATGAATTTAACATTACCTGTAATCATAGAAGTCAGTGTATTCTGCTAAAGCTGTGCCCTCGTGCAGAACCTTGCAGTGTCCCTTGTCTCTCATGTGAGCCTGAGCTGCCTCTTGGCTTCGGAAGGCTCTACCACGATCATTACACCACAAACACATGTAACCACGAGATATCTACAACAAAATTATTAGGAATTAAATGAGTTTAAGTGATCACTTTCGATATTCATATCTGAGGCCAAGTCCCAAGCGTTATAATGCTTTTCTCACTTCTTTCCATTGGACTGTGCATTTTGTTGGATTGCGTAAACATAGTTCTCCAATCCAGATGTCTAATTGGTTTTGGGTCATTCCGTGTCAATTCATCACAATTTTGGGAGATTTTCAGATTTGATGTCTCAGATTTTCATGATTATTTTTATGCAGCAATATATCATAGACTTATGAAAAAATACCAAATTTCAGTTGTGTAGCGCAATTATTTTTGAAGTTACTAATTTGTAAAGTTTTCAATTTTTATGAAAAAATCTCATGTCTTGGCACCCTCGGATGCCTATAGATTGGCAACCAGTGATGATAAAAACCTGGGAGAGGTCTCGTTTTAAAGCTGTTGAATAGGGCTTTAATCTGATGTGCCACAGGATAGGGATCACGTTTTGTAAAATAAATTAAATTTAAAAAAAAAATAATTCAAAGGTGGCATTTTTAAAAATTCCAAAAAAATGACAAAAATAGTTTGTAATGTATTAATATATATACCAAAATTCTATTATGGGATCTCAATGGGATCAAAACACGCAATATCACGATGCATGCATTTCTGAAGCCCTGTATCTCCTGGGGAGTGATTCTACATCTTTAACATAGTACAAACAAGTAAAAACACACATTTTTTATTTAAACATTACAGGTAAGATACCTTTTCTCCAAGGTAATTAAGCATTCCCATAATATCTATACAGTACTCCACGTCTGGTATGAAGAAGGAATGAGATACTGTCATATGTGTGAGGTTCTTGACAGTGTTCTGGCTGTGGTGGTCACAGAAAAGGCACTCGGAAGGCTTGAACAGAGATCCGCGACCTTCCGCTTCTTCATCGTAATCTTCCCATTCATCAGAATCAACCTGAAATTATATTTATTTATTAGAATCAAAAACAACAAGTCTATGAAATATGTAAAACGCTGATGGCAACATAGTGTGATATGGAGATGGTAACACTGACCAGACATAGCCTAGACAAAATGTAAATAGGGTTGTGAAAAGAGCAATGAATAGTTGAGACAGCATACCAATGTAATAGATACGCAAATTTAGAATGGTGACGAGCAGGTCATGCAGACAGAAACCCAAATGAGAGGGTTAAGTGAAGAAACCTGGGAGGTAACCACTGAGATGGAAAGACAACACGGTCGGATATGTCAGTATAAATTTAGAATGGTGACGAGCAGGTCATGCAGACAGAAACCCAAATGAGAGGGTTAAGTGAAGAAACCTGGGAGGCAACTACTGAGATGGAAAGACAACACGGTCGGATATGTCAGTATAAATTGGATGCAGATGGTTCCGTGTCAAAGTATGTGGATATAAATTAAGGAAAAGTTAATACACTAGTCATAATATAATAAACAATAATGGAGGAAAAAATAAAGAAAACATAAAAGTTGGACCTTGGCATGAGATGAATAAGCAGACGACACAAACTCGACACCAATTAAAAAATTATAATGCTAGTTACCTCCTCGAACTCGGAGTCAGTTTCTATGTGCTCCGTTTCCGCTTGTGGTTGTTCCTTGAGCATTCTATGATCCACAACAACAAAATCTTCTTCTTGCGACTGTTGTTGTGACAATATTCTCTCTTCAGCCACTTTATGTTTCTTACTGTTGATATGATTCACATATGCGTTCTTGGTGTTAAAGTTTTTACAACATGGCTTGCAATGCTCCACTGTAGATTTTCCTAAAAATATTAAAAAAATTAGTACAGCGGAACCTCTCATAACGAGCAAAAAAATGTGAAAGTGTTGCTCTAAGTTGCTCTTTTAACGAGCAACATTTCGCATAACGAGTTACAGAGAAATGGTAAGTCCCTTTTTCATGACATTCACTTGTTACCTCGTGAGCCGGGAATTCCGCGCCAGTACATCAGTCTGTGTTTAGCACTCGTTCCATTAGCGCATTGGTTGTTATTTTCTGTTAGCATGATGATTAATTATTTGTCGTACATTCATATTTTTATTAACGTTTTTTTTCAAATTCTAATTTGTATTAAAAGTTGTTACACTCCTTTATACATACATACATACATGAATAAACGTTAATAAAAAAATTCATTGAGTACTCCTAGAATAGGTGTTTATTTTTTCTTCATGGAACGCATTATCGTATTTTACATTGATTTCTATAGGAAAAAATGTTTTGCTTAACGAGTATGATTCTGGAATGAATTAAACTCGTTATGAGAGATGTTCCACTGTATATTTGTTCTAACGTCCATGGAGTCCTCAGCGAAAAATTGGTTTCCCACTCTTTTTCATAATTCACAAGTTTTCCAGTGTTTTAATGTTAAAGGTAGGAGTGTGTAAAATATCACGTATAAAACAAGTAACAAACATTCAGCGATGACGTATGCCTTCCATCCTGAATGTCTTAATCTTTTATCCATGGAATGGATAATTTGGGTGATTATTACAGGGCTGGGTTCACGATAGCATAAATATCGCTGGACGTCTAGTGACCTGAGCGACCATGAAGTTGCAGTGAGTGGTGAATGTTACCCCGGATATCGTGAACAACTTAAGCGTTTTTATGATTCAAATGTCATTGTAATGGCGCCGTTTTCGTAAGATTCATTCGCGATCTGAAAAATCTGCACTAACTATTTTAATTTCTCTTCCATTTCACTTCTTGAACTAAAAAATAAGATTTTCTGTTTTGAAAAATTGTATACTACAAGAATACACCATAATTACGATTAACTTCGCAATTGTTTTGACAACTGCCATCACTCAAACGTCAAACTAACTGTCAGAGCGATAATCACCTTGCTATGATTTCGGTTGTTCGGTTGTCACCCGACGACGAGCCTGAACGCAACAGTGCGAGTCGTCGGATGACTCGCTCCGGCTTCGTGAATGATCGGAGCGTCTTCGAGTGATCACTCGGCGAGGCGACTGTATGAACGTTGCCCAGGTAGTCTACTGGTTATCTGGTGACTGGTGTGGTGCGGAGGCTAATGCACTTGCCTTTGAGTCACGAGGTCCCGGGTTCGATTCCCAGCTAGGGCAAAATGAAGAATGACCTTTTTCAAATTGTCCTGGGTCTGGGTGTTACATGTACATGAGTACAGTGCATTGTATATGTGTATCGTCGTGTCAGTACCCATAATACAAGATTCATATCTTAGTTTGGGACTAGCTCGGTCTATGTGAATTGTCTATGTTATCTCACTTTTGGTATAATATGCAATATATTCTATTCTATTCCCTCACGCCGTATCCCAAGTGGGGTAGGCAGAGAGAATGGAATGCCAATTAGATCTGTCCTTACATTCTTTCGCTTCCTTCTGTCATACAATTTCTCATGCACCCACATCGATTTCTCTTACTCAAAACACAGCCGTCCTTGAGAATTTGATCTACATGGTGAAGCCATGTAGTTCTCGAATGCCCGCGCTTACTCACACCCCTCCTTTCAGACAAGAATATCCTCTTTGTCATTCTTTCCTCTTATGCAATATAGGTATAATGAATCTAGTATTATATGGGGTACTAATGAGATAATATCACAAAACTCACTAAACACATACGTACATGCGAAATAGTAAAAAAAATTAACAAACAATATAGGATATACCTTGATTTTCATCCATGGCTCTGTGCTGTAACACTTTCTTCTCAAACTCTTCAGACGTTACTGGTTCCATCTCAGCTACTTTCCTTTTCAAATTATACCTGTGCCAATCAGTCTTGTAATGATCTCTTTGGAGTTCAGCCTCTCGGAATCCAACACGACAAGTTATACAAGTGTATTGAGGAGTCATTGTAGTACTGGTAGAAGTAATTTAAAAAATTAACGAGTTTTTAAAATGTATATAGATTGATAACACAACAAACGTTGAAAATAGATTTCAACTATACTATCAGCAAAAGTTAAATTTCTTTTAAATTAATAAAATAAAATTGTCTATTTAGTGTAAATAAAGTTACAAGCTTTGGTTAATTTCTTGAAGCGAAGCTTTTGACAGTTCTCCCAGAAGTGACGTTTAGTTTCTTATTGCGTTGTATTTTGTTTCTTTGTGTGTAAACTTTCATTTACATACTCAAATACTATTATATTTTATTGATATTAGCGTTATTTATTTTGATTATAATTAATATAATTGATCTGTATGTTTTGTTACGAAGTATTGTGAAATATTTTCAACAAAACAATGAACATTGAGTTGAACGATATTAGATCAATACTTAGTGATAATTTAGAACTTTATTTATTTATCTCACATCAAACTACGTTGTAGTTATGTATCAAGTATTACTAACGACTAATTATAATTATTATTACATTCAACCTCAAGGAATACAAATTATTCTTTATCACAAAGAGACTAACGAGAAAATAATTACAAGAAAACAAGTTTAGTGGTGATACCTAATTACGATTATTTTGATTGGTTATGTGAACTTATTATATTTGCTAAACAAAAATTGCGTAAAATATCTTGTATAATAAAACACTATTTCACTTTATAAACTTATAATATTATTATTTACTCATTAATTATTATATACACATCCACTCCCTCTTTCAAAACTAAACTAAATCAATTCGACAAGAAAAATATTTTCTTCGACATGCGCACAATGAACGCGACATCGGATACGGATGTAGTACATACTAGCGATGACGTCACAGTTATTACTATTTTTTTTTTGTACTGGCAATTTATTAGAAAGGGACACACTACGCTCTACAGTCGCTCTGTCCATAGAGTATTATTATTATTATTATATGTCAAAATCTTGATTTCGTCTCTTCGTGCTATGTAAAAGTTAATCATTCATTAATCTTGTGATTTTGTTGCAATAAAAATAATATTATGATGCATGGGCTATAGAATATTTGACGCGTTTATTTTGCAGTAACTGAATAAAATTTGTGAAAAGTACTAAAATGCCTGTGTTTTGTAGCGTTATTGGATGTAGCAACAGAGGGAAAAGGGATATAGTGCGTTTTTTTAGAATTCCAGTAATTCTTAAACACCGCGTCGATTCACGCGTTAATTTCTACCAGTTGTCACGCGAACGAAGAGAAAAGTGGATTACAGCTCTACAACGTGGTAATCCTGGAGAATGTTTTTGGAAAAATGCTAGAGTTTGTTCCAAACACTTCATAAGAGGTAGGCGTACGACTTACCCTGTATGAAATATGACCACAACACCACTTTTATTATTGAATCCATTGTTTAGTTTGTTTTTCGTAACAATCGATGTATGTTTATTAATTATTTATCATCACTCTATCTCCCAACTACTCTGATGGGGTAGGCAGAAAGGTTCGAGCTCCTTTTATTCCTTGCTTCTGTAACATTCATACAACTCCTTGGGCATGCTTTCCATCGAATACATTGTACACAACATGTGTCCATCCTTGAAGACTTGGTCGATGTGGTCTTGCCATTTGATCCTAGGGCAAACTCATCTCCGTATACACTTTCTCACAGCCATGTATAACTTTTTTTATGTATCATAACACCATATACTATTGCATTGAAAACAATCTTGAATACAAACAATTTATTGGTAAATACTTGCAATAAGTATATCGTGGCCAAATACGAAGTATAAATTCTGATATTAATAGTTACTTGATTACATAGTAAATGAGTTCATCTGTTTTGGTCAATTTTATGAGCAAAAAATTAATTATTTGCATTTGTCATACACAATGCTGTAGCATATAATGACACCTGGCCTAGCCTACAATCAGTCAAGCGTATAAATAATTGTCAATAAATGTATATCCCGTGGAGCACCCGGTAAAGAATTGGTCTCCCACTCTTCTCCGTAAGTTTTCGAGAGTCCTGTAAAAAAAGGCAGGTGTTTGAAAAAAATAAGACATTTTACATCTTAAATTCAGCGATGAGGTTTGCCACCCATCCTGAATGTCTTGATTTTATATTAGCACGAAGAGGACAGTTTGCATGTTCCTTACATGCAGCTGATCTGTTGGCTACCCCACTTGTGGGATATGCCGTGATGGTATAGTAGTAGTAGTAGTAATAAATGTGCTGTAGCATAAAATAATACCAGACCTAACCTAACCTTCAAATCAGTCAAGCTTAAAAATGTAAGCACGCTTGTGATATGTCAAACGCATACGAAAAATGTAAACAATTTTGTGCTCAAAAAATAAGCATAGCTACTTGGGGAGTATTATCCCTGAGGTGAATTGCTACATATCTACATAAAAATAAAAATAAATTGAAGTTTGTATTTGATATACCTCTGATAAATATTTTCCTTATATAAAGTAATCCGAACTATATGTGATATTTCATAGAAAAAGTATTATTCACAAAATTGTTGCCACATGTAGAATTATTTTTTGGTCACCACGTTTAATTATTTTTGGGCACCAAGTTTTTCGACACCGACAACGCTTTTTCCAGTATTTTTTTTTGTTTTTGTGGTTAAGCAAGCACTAAAATAAAATAAAACCGGCAAAAATAAAATCTAATTCGAATACAAATATCCTAAAGTTTATATTCCAGTTAGATTTTATTTTTGGATATCTGACATTGGGGCCTATCATTGCTATGAGTTCCAAGTAATTATTCACTCTGCCTTGTTCATTTTACCTTAGATTTCATCTAATCTTGTTTTAACTTACAGGAGCACCATCCAAATTACAAGACACAGATAACCCTGATTGGGCTCCTTCCCAGCATTTGGGATATACTATCGTAGATGGGACTGTGTGTATAACCAAGAGGACCTGTAAATCTGGACGTAAAACGTTAAACGAGAGACCAAGAAACCAATTAAAAGAGGTTAATATTTTTCAAATCACTAAATCTGCATGACTACGAACAGCAGCGAGCATCTCTTTTTCTTCTGATATGGTTTTAGCAAAATTCTCATAAAATATGTTCCATCTAGTTCGTCTACAACCAATCATTTTCATTTCACCTTCAGGACTCAAGCATACAGTTTACTTTCAAAGTATTTGGCAGTTTATTACTATTTATAACAGAGATTAATCTTGTTTTGCAACACATTCTGAATATCTTATTTTCTTATGGCACAAAGAAAATATTCTGTATGTTTATTATATAGATAGTCTGTTGGTTACCCCACTTGTTAGAGATGCAGTGATAGTATAGAGATATAGATAAGACACATTTATCTATACATTTTATACAATACCAGCATTTCACACTAGTGGGGTAGCCAACAGGTGGACTATGTGTAATATGCAGGGTGTCCTCTCCATGCCATAAAAAATAAGACTTACTTTTGAAGATCTTCATGCAAAAACTTAACATCCTAAAGGCGGGAAAAAATCATTTATCTAGATATCTAGGAAATAGTTGGGGCGCCATCGTCCGTCGCCCCGCTCACCCCCTGCCATCGACTGTCCATCAAAAATAGTACCACTTCTGAGAGAGATGCGCGTATTTGATTTGAATTTCTATCGCAAAAGTCTCTACATTATAAGCAATGAAATATTGGTGCTGAATTTTAATATTTTTAATTTATATGTAATTGTTTAATTAGTTCAAAATATGTTCCTTATTTTTAGGTTGAGAATGTTAGCAGCCACGTAAAGCCCAAGTTGATGGAGGTGAATTCGAAGCTCGTAAAAGTCATTCTGCCTCACAAGTTTGAGTGTCCAAGAAAAATTATTGTTAAACAGAAAATCAACACTAACACTAAGATGAAAAATATTATTTGTAAAAATGTAATAGAGAAAGATAATGAAAAAAATTCTTTAGAAGAAGGTATGATGTTTAAATGCACATAAATAATTATATTGTTATCTGATGTATAATATGTAATCCTGTTGCTAAGGGAGTCTTCAAAGTACAACGAGTCTCTTTTACAAGACACTGAAAAGAGTGTGAGACCAACCTTATGGGGTGTTCACATTTGGCGAATATCGCCAGGCGAATTTCAAAATATATCGCCGGGCGAAAAAACAAAATTCGACGTACACCCATTGATCGTCACACTTGTTCACACAGTCCACCGATATAGAAACGATCTGTCAGATGCGCTTTGATTTTGACATTGTTTTCAAAATGGCTGACGTTGAGATGTAGATCGCGAAGTGTATATTTTTAGTCTTATTATGTTATAATGGAGGTTATAAGGCGCCTTTTAATTAAGGAAACAAGCGCCACAAACCATCAACAAAGATAATAGCTGTCACGAAGCGGGAAACATTATAAAATTTATAGGATATAAATTTTTTATCATATATAAGGACGCCGCGCACATCTACGCATTCGCAAATCATTCAACCAGAGAAAAAGTTGGAAGGTTGTCAACTTGAGACAATATCGTTTCTACTGGTTTTTATCGTTTCACACTATCTGTCATTTTGTTCACACGGTTCAAATGGCTGAGGATATTTTGGCGTCCTGGCGATATTCGTCAAATGTGAACACCACATTTACCTAACTTACAAGTCAATCGAACTTAAAATGTAAGCACGCTTGTGATATGTCAAATGTGTATGAAAAATGTACACAGTTAATTTTGTGCTCAAATAATTAGCATAGCTACTTGGGGAGTATTATCCCTCAGGTGAAATGCTACATATCTACATAAATTAAAAAAAAAATAAGTTTATCGTTGATGTACCTCTGATAAACATTTTCGTTATATAAAGTAATAATTCACTCTGCCTTGTTAATTGTTCATTGTACCTTAGATTTTATCTAATCTTGTTTTAATTTACAGGAGCACCATCCAAATTACAAAACACAGATAACCCTGATTGGGCTCCTTCCCAGCACTTGGGACATACTATCGTAGATGGGAGTGTGTATAAAACCGAGCAAATCATTAAATTTGGATGTGAAAAGATAAACGAGAGACTAAGAAAGAAATCAAAAGAGGTTCATATTTTTCAAATCACTAAATCCTAATATTTCTAATTTACATGTAATTGTTTAATTTGTTCAAAATATGTTCCTTATTTTTAGGTTGAGAATGTTAGCAGCCATGTAAAGCCCAAGTTCATGGAGGTGAATTTGAAGCTCAGAAACGACATTCTGGAAATTAACACTAAGATGAAAAATATTATTTGTAATAATACAATAGAGCAAGATAATGTGAAAAGTTGTTTGGAAGAAGGTATGATATTAAAATGTAAATAAATTATTATATTGTTATCTGATGTATAATATGTAATCCTGTTGCTAAGGGAGTCTTCAGAATACAATAGGTCTCAAACTATTCTCAGTGTCTAAAAGTTTCTCAGTGTTTAAAAAAAGGTTTTAGGTTTTAGGACATATAAGACATATAACTTCTTCAATTCTGCTCAAAGAAAATGTGGAAATTTCTTTAAAAGAACGTATATTTATCGATGTATTTTTACAATTGAACCATTGTATGAGGTCATATATGTAAATTTAACACATGAAACTACCATATAAGGCTTAGAAAAGACAACGTCACCTTATTCTGTAGTGCCCCGGACGGTACTTGAACCCGCATCCCTGTGACAGCTTCATGTGTACACCTACACATGAAGCTGTCATCGGGTTTATAAGAGAGAATATCGGAGCCTTCGGCAAGTCGCCCGGTAGCTTAATTGGACAAAGCACTCCTCGCGACAAGGTTAAGGGATGCGGGTTCAAGTCCCGTCCGGGGCACTAGGTACCGAATAAGGTGACGTTGTCTTTTCTAAGCCTTATATGGTAGTTTCATGTGTTAAATTTACAGAACGTATATTATTTAAAAGTAAGAATTCACTAATTTAGTGACAATCTCACCACTGCTGCATGTCATCACATTTTTTTATGTAAATTGATTTGTGGATTCTGTTATGTAACTGATGATGTGCAAAAAGTATAAAATAAATGAATAAGTAAATTGAATAAAGGATATGTGTAAATTTATTGATTTACCGTTTTGCAGGGAGAGATGTGCATGTTGTACCTGTGAGTATTGGTGGAATAGAGGGGATCACTGTTAAAAAAATATATAACACTGAAGATAGCCAACAGGATGATGATCTCGATATGGAGAGAGATGAAATGAACACATCACCACTAGATGTTAAAGTTAAAGAAGAAGTTGGGGAGCTGAATAATGATATAAAGGCTGAAATCAAAATAGAACCTCAGGATGCTGATGATATCAATGATTTGTTAATGAATGCTATAGTGAAACAGGAGCCTGCAGAGGAAGAAAATAATGATACTGCATCTACAATATTATATGATCATATTGATGCATATGAAACTGAAATAAAAATTGAGTACGAGAAAGACAGTTTACAATCAGAAGCAGAAACGTCAATTTCTTCTCAGCTTACAAACCATTCAAGTAAAGATAGTTATGAAAATCAAGAGATTTGTGATTCAGAAAGTGAAAAAGTGAATAAGAGAACATACTTTCAGGCAAATAATTATGTATGTTATATTTGTAAAAAAAAAATTAGTAGTTGGTTTGATTTAAGGCATCATAAAAAATGTGAGACGCCAGTAGCTGTCCAGGTACTTGATCAAAATGTCCAATTTGATCTTAATCCTTTTAAGTGTAATATTTGTGAGAAAAGTTTTAAGTTATTATCTCATTTGAAATTACACCAAAAGTATCATGCATTTTATGAATGTTATATTTGTATGAAAAAATTTATTTCTTTAAATATGTTAGAAAATCATCAGAAGAACCATTCTCACACTTCTTATGTTAATTTTTGGTCTAATTATCAGTCCACGAGTCCTTCTGATTCTGTTCATATTCAAAATCATTTAATAAACCGCCGTACACCTTGTTGACCTTTTCTTATAGTGGAAGCTCTGATATAATAAATAAATTTAATGACCCAACTTTTCATTGGCGTGGAAAGAAAAGCTTGCATGTTCATTTCGTCCAGTTTGTCCGCTGGTTAACACACTTATGAAAAATACTGCGGTGGTGTGAAAGTATCAATGATACAATTTTGACTGTGTGCAAAAAAATCTTTTTTTGCAATTTTATTTATTTTATTTATTGATATATCAACAGCCCACTGGCCTTTAAAAAGTAAGGTTGACACAATATAAAATATAACAATAATAAATATTTCAATATTATACAAATTAGTATAGATATAAACATTATGGAAAAGATGCAATGTTAACAAAATAAAAAAAAAAACCTTATCAAATAAAAACGGAAAAATTGGTATGAGCAAGTGTAGGTATACACAATAATATAACAAATCAAAATTAACAATAAAAAAAACAATTATTTAAAACATTTCAATTAGGTATTACAAATAAATACAGTGTAAATAAAATTGAACAAGTCACATAATAGTATGCATGCATGTATAGCCAAGCAGTATCATAGTATGCGTAAACATTAAAACTTGCAACAATAATCGAAACACAAATACACACAAACACCAATGCTCCGCTCAAAATTCAACAACCATGTACCTACAATAGATTCCAATAATGCGGAAGAAGATATTAAATTATTACACGAGTATCAATGGCATTAAGAAATGTTGTGAATATTAAAATACTAAAACATTACCCATATCGACACATAACCACACACACTCAATACATACATAACAAATTATAAATTGAATCAAAAATAGCTTATGAAATAGTACATATAAATAATATAATAAAATCAATTAAATTTAAAATGTAAATTTACGATAGTCTCATTCAAAATAGGATAATTCCTCTTTTAAATATTTTATTAATTTTATAAATAAAACAATGAACAGCATTACAGTAAAACACCTTTTTGCTGTCATTGTACGTAAACTATCAAGACAATAGTAAAACATAACAGAAAAATATAGACACATAGAAATATACAAGAAAAAGGAATACCTATTGACCACGTTGAACCGCGTATATGGATATAATTTCAAATTACTAATAATTAAGGAAAATAAATAGACGACACTACATTTATTTAAATATATAAAAAAACATTATTCCCTACATCAATATAAATCCAAAAAAAATCAGCACTTTATATCAAAACAAAATAAAATAAAATTGTAGCCAATAAATGTCAACAATATCAATCTAAATAAAAATCAATCATTCAATATCAAATAAAATAATAGTAATGTTTAATTTATTATGTGTAGTAATATAATATTATATGTAAAATAAATTATATGGTGAATAGTTTCTAAAATATGCTATTCAAAAATATACTCCAAAAGATAATAAAGATATATTGTCTATGTATTTAATTTTATTTTCCTGTTATATGTACCTACAAATGTATCTATACCAAAGCATTTTTTTTTTCAATTTTGTAATAAAACTAGCTTACCCGGCAAACATTGTTTTGTCACATACATTATTTCTAGGAAATATTTTTCTATAAAATAGGGGTTGATGGTAGAAGGGTGAAAATTTAGGCCTGTATGTATTTTATAATGCCTCACCATAAAAAAATAGAATAAAAAAATCGGGGTGGACCATCTTTAACTTTTAGGGGTATGAAAAATAAATGTTGACCGATTCTCAGACCTACCCGATAAGTGTGCAAAATTTCATAAAAATCGGTCCAGCCGTTTCGGAGGAGTATGATAACTAACACAGTGACACTAGAATTTTAAATATTGGATCTCGGAACAAAGAGTTTTTACATTGTAAGTATCTCATCAGTTAGTTTGAATAAAGAATGCTGTTGGTGAGAAAACTCAAGTATTTCTCGAGTTATGTTTCATTAAAATATTTAATTATACCTAATGAACTTCCATCAGGAAGGACTGGTCAATACATTGGAGGATAGTGTCATTTAGTTTTTTTACTCCTACCTGCTTAAAATACAAAACTGGTACAAAATAAACTTACACTATAAAAAAAAATCTAAGTGAAAATTTTATGTGTATGAAAACGCGTATACTTTTACATTCAAAGTCACTGCTGCCTGGAGCCACAATCTGGTAACAAAGTAGTAAAAAAATACTATGTTGTAAATAGGTAATTTTTGTATGACAATCAAATAATAAATATTTTAAGTACCTATCTAAAATTTTCCGGAGAAAGAATTCGTTTGACAAGGATTATTTATGAAAAGAAACATTTTGATTTCAAAACATGTAATTTTTTTCAGATAAAAAATAAACAAATGAATAAGATATAGTTAGAAATAATGATGTCACGAGCTAACGACATTTCCAAATCAATACCGCCAGTAAAAAATAATGTTCTGAAGTTTCACGTTACGTGAAGGTTGGCAAAAAAAAGCTGCAAAAGATGAAAATGCCGTATAATAGCGATCAGTTGAAAAGTCGTTATTTCACGATAACCAATACCTGCGTGTTATGCATAGATTTTTAGGTTTTGTATGGAATTCTGTGGTGCTATGTTAATTTATTGGTTACCTCATTGGCGAGAGTCGGAGTGATTTTATAGAAATAGACCATAGGTGGCCATGCAACCTTTTCAGCAGCCGGGCCAGATTTTAGAAATGAGACATATATTATGGAACATTTAATAATTTTACTTAACATTAAAATTTCTACCCTCTGTCGTCAAATTTTCAAATGGTATGGAAATTTGAAATGTTTCGCTAACTCCTCGGTTTTCCTCAAGATTCGAAATACCTTTATCAAAAAATAGCGGGTACTTGTACCGACCATTATTAGAAAAAGTGTGCATTATATGTGTTTAATTTGTAATTTTACTATGTTAAAAAAACGTGATTTTATTCAATAAAATCACGATTTTGCAGCACCACTAAACGGCAAATCATGGGAAATCTATGGTCGCTGTATTTGCCATAGAATAATTATTTGCATAGTTCCGACGTATTTATAAATAAAAATCTATGGTCTATGCGTATTTGTGATCATTGTGATGTCACATAGCCCGCCTGATGTTTTGACGTAATCGTAATAATCATTATACGAGATCGAGTGGAGCTAAGAGTTCGACTTTTTAACATTTTTGAATTACATGTGTTAATACAGAATGTCTAAAAAATTGTCATACAAATATTGTATAGTGCCAAGCTGTAGAAACACAACTTGTAGGACACCAAATAAGATATTCTTACGCATGCCGGTAGATCCTTCTAGGCGAAAAGACTGGTGTCAGGCAATAAAAAGGAATGAATTTGCAAGCAAACCATGTAGCCGTCATGTTTGCGAGGATCATTTTAATGTAAGTATTTACAAGTTTATTGCATTTAAATAACTTCTCTTGGTTTTGTTTGTGTAGGTATCTGATTGAATCCAACGTAATAATATATTGTCATACTGCCACAGGATATGTGGATAAAAACAAACATGTTTGGTGATTATGTGATGATGAGTTCGTCGGTAGCCTGGAGGTAGAGTCCCGGCCTTCAGAACATGGTTCGTGGTTCGATCCCAGGTGCCGACAAACTCCCCTTTCACGGCACAAGCTTTTAGCTTAGTGTGAAAGGTGTATAAGGTTGTATTTGGGTTTTTAACAAAACCCAGATACCTATATCTTTAAAAAAAAAAAATACTAATTATTTATTGGGAAGTGGATATTTTCATCAAAACTCATAATTTCTTATAAATCAATTATGTGTTTTATTGAATTATTATTATGTATCATCCGGCTTATAGTAAGCAGATTGTTGACATGAACCATGTTTGCCACTTATTTTAACATTCTTTTAACCATTGACCCATGTGGTTTAGACTGGTAACACAGTTAATCGGGTGTTTGGTACTGGATTAATTTAATAAGAAGTGTAAATATTTTCAAATAGGTTGACTATTGGTGAGTTGAATATTAATTTGAATGATTACTCGAAGAGTGGTTTAAAAATCAAAATATGATCCCAATGCTTTTCTACATAAATCATTTTTTTTGGCCAAAATTTAATATTATTATAAAATAATACAACTTTATACAACATGAGAATTGAAAAATATAGGTCAAGAGGTGGACTTGTTGCTGAGCAAGATCTTCCAGTCAATCTTAATCCCTTACACAAAAAGAAATAAATAAATAAAGAATAGTGTAGGTATACCAACCTAACTAATCAAATAATAACAAAAAAAAAACAGAAACGAAAAAAGTTTTGAATTAATAAATAAATATATAATTACGAATGTTTGGAGTCAAAAAACTTAATAATATCACTAAAAATTATTATACGGGTGACCAAGTTTTCAACAGATAACCTGTCATTCTCAAGCGCAATATTTGAAGTCAAATACCTTGAATAAATGAAAAACTTAGTCGCGCGTATAAATTTTTTTAGTGGTATTAGTAAAGTTTTTTGACTCCAAACATTAGTAATTATGTTTAGAAACTACCACAACGTTACCGCCAAATCAATAAATAATAATAAAATATATGCATACGTAAAATTAAAATAAATAAATAATAATACCTATTTCTATTGTAGATATGAAAAGTATTTTTCATTCAGTAATCATTTGTTTTTTTAGCTGGAAGAAGATATGGAGAATTTCATGAGGTGGAGAATGATGGGAGGTTCAATATTTATGAAAAAACATGTGATCCCACACATATTTGACTGTCAAAAATCGAATAATCAGGAGCCTAGAAAAGCTAGAGCTGTAAGACGTACAAAAAAGGCGGTAAGCATTAAACATAACCAATACCAGCATTCCCACTAGTGGGGTAGCCAACAGATTGACTATGTATAATTAACTTACAGAGCGTCCTCTCTGTGCCATAAAAATACTTAATTTTGAAGTTCTTCGCACAAAAATTAATCAGGCTAAAGCCAGATAAAAATCGCCTGTATTGAATTTCAGAAGTTTACAATTAAAAACAGAAATTTTCTAAGATCAATGTCCGAAATATCTGTCCAATGTTATATTTTTAATTTATATGTAGGGGAAGGTTACCTAAGGCAGGACAATTTTTTTTGATACGTTGTAATTCAGTCGTGAATTGATTTTTTTAAAATATTTTTGTTAAATTATTAAAGTTTAAGGAGTGGTCAATCGACCGAGATAAAATAATCCTGTTTTGCTTCGTGTAGTTTTACACAATATCTTTTTTATTTTAATCTGTCTTTTTCCCGTTTTAGGTAACCGGTTACCCAAAACGGGACACGGTGTTACCAA
Organism: Athripsodes cinereus; assembly: GCA_947579605.1. Lineage (NCBI taxonomy): Eukaryota > Metazoa > Arthropoda > Insecta > Trichoptera > Leptoceridae > Athripsodes > Athripsodes cinereus. Next base: position 7,848,146 of record OX388325.1, on the reverse strand, counting down.
AGAAGGAACATGAGTACAAAAAGGTTCCTTAATTAATTATTATTATTATTATTTTTATTATAATTATTATGTTGGAAAAAATAATGAATAAACATTAAGTCTTAGAACATAGTTTAGAGAGGATCATTATCAGTATCAGTTTTCGGTGTTCCACTCATTGTGATTAGTTTATCGTGCATATTAATATTTTGAAAAAGTCGCAACTATATGAAACAAAAGAGAAATAAAGATGTACCTTTAGTTGAAAAAACTGCTCAACTAATTTGGTTTGTTCCTAATTATTTTGTTTTGCATAGAAACATAATTTCAGTATATGGGTTACTTAAGACGGGAGATGTCCCGTCTTAAGTAACTCGTGTTTGTCTCGTTTTAGGTAACCGTAACAAAAATAATTATTTTTTATCGTGTTCCTACATCTTCATAATTAATAAATAAAAGTTTTTATAATATTATATTATAAGAATGTAATACTTATACGTCAATGCATAAAAACATTGCCTACCTTGTAATTTTGAGGTGAAAGTAGACAAGATGGCGAAGATAAATATTGATTCAAAAATGCAGAAATCACAAATTACACACGCATGCACTCAAACCTCAGTCAAATTGCGATCTGATTTAGGATTACCTTCATTGCGTCTAGTATCTACATTTCTGTATTGACAATAGTCTCCCATCTATAACAGGATCGGAGAATTTAGCTTGTCCCGTCTTAGGTAACCTTCCCCTAATTGTTTAATTAGTTCAAAATATGTTCCTTATTTTTAGGTTGAGAATGTTAGCAGCCATGTAAAGCCCAAGTTGATGGGGGGGAATTTGAAGCTCAGAAAAGACATTCGGCCTCACAAGTTTGAGTGTCTTAGAAAAATTATTGTTAAACAGAAAATTAACACAAATTTGAAAAATGTTGTTTGTAGAAATATAATAGAGCAAGATAATGTGAAGAGTTTTTTGGAAGAAGGTATGATATTTAAATGGACATAAATAATTATATTGTTATCTGATGTATAATAAATATGTAATCCTGTTGCTAAGGGAGTCTTCAGAATACAATAGTTCTCAAACTATTCTCAGTGTCTTGTTAAAGGCAGCAGGTAATAATTGTGAAACAATATATATTTAAGATATTTAACTTCTTCGGTTCTGCAGTGATGAAGTATGCTGCTACCAATTCTGAATGTCTTAATTTTCATGGTACAGAAAAGATGATCGTTGTATATTTTATATTCAAAAGTAGTCCACTAGCTGCTCCAACTGTGAGAGATCCCGTGGTGGTAAAAAGAGATCCTTTATATTTTCTATGATGATCTTATGAGTCACGAGGTTTGGTCTCAATTTCCAGCAAAGACAAAATGAAAAATGATTTTTTTCAGATTGTCCTGCGTCTGAGTGTTACATATTTTATACGTGTTTAATGCATTATATGTGTCGATGAGTTTCGAAATCTGCTATAACACATCGTCGCCGCACGCATAATTTGACTTATGTAAGCGCGATGCAAAACTACAACGCTACAAGTGCCGCACGAGTAAGAACGCATTTTATTACTTAATTATAATATCCACAAGTGATAAAATGCCTTCGTACTCGTGCGGCATTTGCAGAGTTGTAGTTTTGCATCGCGCGCTCACATAAGTCAAATTATGCGTGCGGCGACGACATATACTTGAATGTGTTATAGCGGATTTGGAAACTCAGCGACACATATGTATCATTGTGTTAGTGTGATTAGAAGGTATGGACCACTTGGCCTTTGATATATCTGCTATTTTCATAATTAGGACAGAATCAGGGAAAATTCACAGAAATATTGAGAAAACTATTCTATCCTCGAAAATATTTTTAAGAATTATGTATTTATTACATAATTACAGCATGGGGAATACAAAGTGTTTATTGTTAACTATGATAAAATATCAATATAAATGTATCGAAATATACTTAAGTTGTGTATTAAATTAAATAAATAAATAAATATATTTTTACAGACTCAAAACCATCAACCTCAAAAACATTGAACGAAGAATGTGTAAATAGTTTTCCTGATGGTACGTATTATGCCCTAAGGGGCGCGATATCCAAATAGAAGTTAACCAGTAGTTAAGTAATCAACTGGTATGAGTTAACTTGTTCATGTTCGGCGTTTGGTGATATCATAAAAATAATTTACAATGGTTACTTAACCAGAAGTTAACTTTCTGTGGTGACGTAAACAGTATTCACATATGGCAATACCTTAGTACAAATCGGTTGAAATTTAATTTTTACGCACTTTTGTCGTACGAGTGGCAACACTAGGGAAGTTATTTGACATTTCACTGGTTGTTTGGAGCCGCCATTTTGAATTTTAACGTGTTGCTCATGTTGACGAGTGTTTTGAAAGTATCAATAATATTGTTCATCGGATGATGTATCAACATTATTATGAAGATAATTATGCAGTTTTGATCAATATATTATATTATTATTCTCAAACCAAAATGACAAACTATGTAACTGTCAAATTGATGACATATATAGCACCATCTACAGACGAAAAAAATATTCATTCTCAAAGTTAACTTGTGGATTCGATAGTTAACTCATGAAAATCGGGTGGTTATAAATAACCACTTGTTATCTCCGTAACCAACATTGGATATCACCATTTCTTGAGTGCACTTATGGTTTACTCTTGACAACAAGTTAACTGCTTGGTTAACGTTTTGGATATCGCGGCCCGTAGTAAACCATTTTTTTTTATATTCCGTGTTTGCATATTTAAAATGGCGTATGTAAATGTATATTGTTTTGACATTTCTAGAATAAACTTCTTATTATGACATTAAGCACTTAGCTGCTAGATTTTATGCATAAGTGACATCCACCCTGTGCTAAATTAATTGCAAATAATACGATATTGAAAAACTCAAAATTTAATCGACCGGCAAAATGATTATTTGTCTGGCAAAATGATTTGTTTGTCCAGCAAAATAAATAAATGACCGGCAAACCGTGAGCTCATTTTAATTAAACTTGTGTAAGCTAAATGTTTAATCTTGTTTAAATATAAAAAATCTTTGTCACACATGAAATGAATGCAACTTGTTTGCTGTACTTTCTGTTGGAATTGGAAAAAAACTGGAATACCCTGTCAAATGATTTTATATGTAGCTTCTGAATGAACAACACTAGAAACAAGCAGTTTATTTCAATAATAATAAAATTTTGTGAAGCTCTCATGACCCACTGTGAATGTTAAACTACATTGTCTTTTGTGAAGCTCTCATGACCCACTGTGAATGTTAAACTACATTGTCTTTTGTGAAGCTCTCATGACCCACTGTGAATGTTAAACTACATTGTCTTTTGTGAAGCTCTCATGACCCACTGTGAATGTTAAACTACATTGTCTTTTGTGAAGCTCTCATGACCCACTGTGAATGTTAAACTACATTGTCTTTTGTGAAGCTCTCATGACCCACTGTGAATGTTAAACTACATTGTCTTTTTTTTACAGAAAATCAATCCTTGGATTTATGGGTCTACGACACCGATGGAGAAATCATGAGAGAAAACTCTCCAGAAGGTATATTCATGGATTTTTAATTATTGTTTCTATTTTTAAGGGATATTTCTTACTCACATAGGGAGTGAAGCAAGGCTGTGTTATGTCTCCGTCTTGACCTATTTTGTAAATTTATGTGCAGGAGGAAAACCACACTATGTCGCGAGATTGTATTTTCAGTATGACCAATGATATTTAATTCAAAAATATATATATATTGTCACACTCATTTGAAATCAATGAGACCCACTACTCTTGCAAGTGTGAATAAGTTCTTTGGTGCTGGCTAGTTGACTCTTCCCAGGGCGTGGTTATTCGAAAATCCCCTTTTGTGTTGCGTGTTCTATGCACTGTAGATAGTTTGGGAGAGGACAAATAAAGAACAGAATTTATCAGTTATAATCAAGTCTATTGTTAAACAGGTATTTCTAAATGAAGTACAAACAGATACAATTTGCAATTTACAATTTTTTACAATACAAAGATGAGTATTTTGAGCAAGTCGTTTGAGAGAAAGCACCCCTATGTGTGTCTACAATTAAAATGAGAGAGGTTAGGTTCCAAAGGATAGTATCCAGATGAGGTTCCTGGACTCCAGGCGAAGGCCTGGTAAAGGGTTCCCAATTGATTATGCGTGGAGGTCCATGTATGATCGTACCGATCAAAGGTTATGGTACAGCTGAACCAAGGAGGCGGTCACCTCGAGGCACTCCCCTAGTCTCTGAATCAGGAGGACTGGGGTTTAATTTAAAATAATGGTAGTTTACCCAAAATTCCGGTGTTCAATACAGATGAAACACTTTACGAACTGTTTCGTTGGGCTGACACGCCTTGGGGCCTCGTGTCTTCACCGTTAGCACTACGGACACTGTTATATCTGCTCTCGTTCTCAGGCCGGGTTCTGGGCACTAGACTAGACACTTATGGTGTCTTTTTCAGCCATTCTACACTATTTTGGTGAATTTACAGAATATTTAAACAGAGATCGTCATGAAACGCGTCTTATCGGAACGCCATGACAAAACGGAAGAGACTGAGCCATAGAAACAACTCATAATCTCGGCATTTTTATGTTGGTGTCCCTTATTTGCTTACAGGATTGACAATTTGAAACTAATATTATTTGTGGTTTTCGATTTTGGCGGGGAATTTGAATCTTTCTTTGACATTTAACCTATTTACTTATGTCAGATGTTTTTGCATCCTGACAATATATATATATATATATATATATATATATATATATATATATATTTGAAAAGGTGCAAGCTTCAATAATTACTAAATTGTTTCTAGCCATGATGTAGAAATGGTAGAGTCTAGGATTTTTATTTGAGATATCACAAATACAGCGATGAAGCATTTCACCCATCCTGAATGTCTTATTTTTATGGTACAAAGTAGACAACCTATATTTTAATTAATATATTTTGTCTGCTGGTTACCCCATTTGAAGGGTACATCATGATGGTAAAGATAGATTTTTTAAATTGCTAAATATATAATATTTAATGATGTACTGTTTTGCAGGTAGAGTTTATGTGTACGTTGTACCTGTGAGTATTGATGAAATAGAGGGTGTCAATGCTGAACAAATATATAATACTGAAGATAGCCAACAGGATGATGATCTCGAGATGGAGAGAGATGTTAAAGTTAAAGAAGAAGTTGGGGAGCTGAATAATGATATAAAGGCTGAAATCAAAATAGAACCTCAGGATGCTGATGATATCAATGATTTGTTAATGAATGCTAAAGTGAAACAGGAACCTGCAGAGGAAGAAAATAATGATACTGCATCTACAATATTATATGATCATATTGATGTACATGAAACTGATATAAAAATTGAGTGCGAGAAAGACAGTTTACAATCAGAAGCAGAAATGTCAATATCTTCTCAGCTTACAAACAATTCAAGTAAAGATAGTTATGAGAGTAAAGAAATTTGTGATTCGGAAAGTGAAAAAGTGAATAAGAGAACAAACAAGGAGACAGAAAATTATGAGTGTTATATTTGTAATAAAAAATATTCGAGGTGGTTTGCTTTAATGCGTCATAAAAGACATCACATGTCAATACCTAAGAAGCCGATACTTATATCCAAAAATATCCAATTTGATCCTAAACCTTTTACGTGTTTAATTTGTAAGAACAATTTTAGGTTAATATCTCATTTAAAAATACACCAAAGGTATCATTTCTATGAATGTAATATTTGTATGAAAAAATTTATTTCTTTAAATTTGTTAAAAAATCATCAGAAGAACCATCCTCACACTCCTTTTGTTAATATTTGGCCTAATTATCAGTCCACGAGTCCTTCTGATTCTGTTCATATTCAAAATCATTTAGTAAACTGACAGACGCATTGCTGACCTTTCCTTATAGCCGGGGCTCTCTGCCAGAGCCCACGATGATTTCTTTTTCCAGATTTGGATTCTGTTGATCAAATAATTAACTCAGTCGTTAATCGGTCAACAGAGAAGCTAACTTTGTTACTCGCTAAGACATTAATTTTTTGGAAAGGTAACAGTTAATTCCAAAAGCATGGAGCATTTTAAATTTGGTGATGTGACATGCCACCAATTGACACATAGAGAACAGTCTGCATCTTTATTACATGCAGTTAGTCAGCTCGTTAACCCGTGTGTGGGAAACACCGTGATGGTATACATTAATAACCAATACAATTTTGACAAAATTTAAGAAAAACACTTTTTTTATATCGATTAATTTATTTTGTTTAATAATACAAATGTCAACTAATTATATGAAGTACAGTGTTTGAAAATTGTTGTTCAAAAATATATTCTAAAAAAGTCCAAAAGATAATAAAGATATTGTGTCGCTGAGTTTCGAAATCCGCTATAACACATTCAAATGTATGTGTTATAGCGGATTTCGAAACTCAGCGACACATATATTGTCTATGTATTTAAAAATAAAATTTTAGAACAACAAAAGTTTTTTCATTGTAAATATGTCATCACTTAAGTTTGAATAAAGAAAGCTGCTGGCGAGAGGACTCTAGAATGTCTCAATTACGTGTTTCATCATAACTTCCACTAGGACCATTGGTTGACGCATTGAAAAATAATGTCATTTAATTTATTTTACTCGCATACCTACTAAAAGTACGGTACCTACTAGCTTTTACACCATTAAAAAAAAATCTAGTTAAAATTTACACCAAGGGTGGCCAACCCGCGGCCCGCGGGGTGCCTGCTTGTGGCGCGCAAAGCATATGCACACTTTTTATAACCGTCGGTAGAAGTACCCGTTACATTTTTGAAAGAGGTATTTTGAGAAAATATTCCTAAAGAAAACTGAGGAGTTTTGAAACATTTCAAATTCCTGTACCATTTTGAAAATTTGGGGGGGGGGGGGGTTGAAATTTTAAGATGAAGTAAAACTATCAAATGTTTCATATATGGAGAATATTGTTGTGCGGCCCAGTAGGAAATCTCTTTCTGAAATTTGGCCCGGCTGCTGAAAAGGTTGGCCACCCATGATTTACACCATAACGTGATTTTTAAAGAGTAGTCTATAAACTTGCATTTGATAGAAATTTTAGGTCAGGCTATGCATTTGACGATTGTTGAAAAATTTGATAATACTCACCTGAGAAGTTGCATGAAATAACAAAAAATGTGAAAAGACTGAAGGGATACAATTTAATTAAATTTTGCACTACGAATTCATGCAATGAGACCACTACAAGTTATACATTATTGCGTAGTTAAAAAAAATGACAATGTCATAATTGTAGAATATCTCACCAGCTGAGGTATTACACTTTCAGACATAATTAATTCAATTTTTGCTGTGTAAAAGCTCTTATTATAAACAGAATTACAGACCTATTCACTACGTGAGTAATTAATCTATTTAAATGTGGAACACTAATACAATAAGTGTCAGAATTATTTATAAAAAATAAATAACATCTTCCTTAATCAGTTTTAAGTACAAGCCGTAAAAATCATGGTTCCTTGTTTAGTCATATTCTTTTTCTTCAATTATTTCTTCTCAATACCTCTTCACTCCTCTTCTGTTTGGGAATATCGTGAATGTTCTTCGCGAGCGCTCCTTTTCTGCTGTAACCCAGACCGGCTTTCAATATTTCGATGGCGGCTTCGATAGTCTTCTCCGCGTCTTGACCGGTTCCAAGAGATGGATTGACTTCCACCAAGTCGATGGCTGCGAGACGACCGGTTTCGTAAACTTTCTCCATCAAATAGATAGCTTCACGCAGGGTCAAACCACCACGAACTGAAACAAAAAGATTAATGTTTAAGTTAAACAAATCGCATTAGAGATTTAACTAAATACCCTGCTTTTCAAATTTCTACTCTTGCGCCAAATTTTCATTTTAGTATAAGAATTGAAATATTTAAAGATTTCATCATTTTTGTTGGGAGCTGAGGATAGTAAATAATGTTTTTTTTATCTTACCGCTTGTACCAGTGCTCGGGGCTTCCAGTTTATCCAAAGAGTCAATATCGAAGCTGACATGGATAGATTTCGTGCCCTTGGGGTCCAAATACTCCAAAGCCATTTCCACAATGTTGGGAATCCCAATTCTGGAATCATAGACAATGAAGTTAAAAATTGTCTATTGTAAGTTAGAGGGACATAGACATTAAGAAAGACAAATGGAAAAAAAGTTTGACAGATGGAAAATTGGTAGGTGAAAAACAGGAAAATGAAACCAGAATAATGGTGATATATGTATGAGGAGTTAATTAATGATGATAATGTTGGATGATTTATTTCTTTGATTGTTGCCGGGTTATAATCTTCCGCTTGTCTCAAGGGCGGCTTTCATTTTGCTTCTAAAATTAGTGATTTGGATTTATACCATTGTTACTCAGAATCACTAAAAGTTAATAATTCGGTATTTACTTTTGCACTTCTTCCATCCCGAAAGCAGGAATGCCGTATTTATCGATGATCACCCTCTCGTACTTGTCCACGGAGCGGAGACCGATGTAAGCCAGATTCCTAATAGAGAACCTGAAATCAAATATGTTAATTACTACTTAAGTATTAAGTATGGGTTAGTTGGAAGATATCGCGTTTCTGCGATAAACTCGCCATTATTTTATTAAAACCTATATTTATAAGAATCACAGATTATAATCTATTGTTGCACACGCAAAGTTGTAAACCTTTCAAATATTTGACAGCTCTATAGAAAAGTCCACTTGACTCTACTGATCTATACTGTAGATAAATATGTGAAGTTATTCCCTGGGCTGGGTTCACGATAGCATAAATATCGCTCGACGTCGAGTGACCTGAGCGACCATGAAGTTGCAGTGAGTGGCGAATGTCACTCCGGATATCGTGAACAACTTTGAGCGTTTTATGACCCAAATGTCATCATAATGGCGCCATTTTCGTAAGATTCATTCGCGATCTGAAAAATCTGCTCTAACTATTTTAATTTCTCTCCCATTTCACTTCTTGAACTAATAAAATATGATTTTCTATTTTGAAAAATTGTATACGACAAGAAAACACCATAATTACGATTAACTTCGCAATTGTTTTGACAACCACCATCACTCAAACGTCAAGGTAACTGTCAGAGCGATAATCACCCTGCTGTAATTTCGGTTGTTCGGTTGTCACCCGACGACATGCCTGAACGCGACAGTGCGAGTCGTCGGGTGACTCGCTCCGGCTTCGTGAACGATCGGAGCGTCGTCGAGTGATCACTCGGCGACTGTATGAACGCTGCCCTGATAAAAGTCGAGTTTAAAGTCAGCAGGTAAATGAACAGTGCTTACTTGGGAACTTGCCAGTCCATAGTTGGCAGATAGGGCCAGTAGTCACTAAGTTCCTTTGCCAGTAGAGCCAAAGGCATGCCGTGGACGGATCCAGAACCGGAGGTTTTGTTTGTGTTGATATCGGCGTGAGCGTCCACCCACAGCACAACCACATTATCATCATAGTTGTAGTGGCCATCGATAGTTCCTGGAAATTCATACATTTATAAATATCAAGACACAACATAATTATGGACTCTCTTACATCATTGAAAGAACCCGTGTACACATTGATATTATATCAGAAGACTTTGGACTCATATTTATCCACATTTGTAGATCCTCTAGTTTTTCCAAACGGACGTTCCAAAAGACAGACCAACGAAAACCGCCTCGTGGGATATTGAGATAGAATATTGTACTAAAATCAGTTAAAAATATGGAAGAAAAGATAAATAAATATAAAATTAAACAAGAATAACAAAATAGATTTTTACTTAACATTAAATAAATTTAAACTATAGGTTGCATAAATCTTACAATGGGTACAATTAACAGAAATAAAGTGTCCAGAAACAGAAATACAGGTATGATATCAACGCTATTTTTACAATTAACCATTGAATGAGGTTAAATTGTAAATCAAGAAAAATTCATATAAGGCTTATAAAAGAAATCGACACCTTATTTGGTCGACAGACGGGATTTGGCGACTGGGCGACATACCGAATGCTTGGAAGTTCTCTCTTATAAATCCCAACAACTTCACGTGTAGGTATTGTTCTGGTATACCTAGTATGGGTACCCCATATGCTGCATAATATTTAATTAAATCAAAATAATATATAAGTTACGTATTACCAATGCCAATGGAATGGTCCCCTCCAAGTGTGACACAAATCCTATTATCGTTAAGGATGGATTTTACTTTTGAAGAGACCTCTTTGTTCCAGGCGGATACCTGAGCTAGCTGATGCATGTTCTCTACGAGGTCGGTGTCAGAAGTTTTGGCTTCCACATTCACATCACCGTAGTCCACAATGTCGATATCCTCTGAAAAGACGAAACATAAATAAATATTAAGTATAATATATGTGGACTTTTACAATTAAATATGAAAGGAATATACAACCTTCGTAACTTACCGATTTCCTTGAGGTTTTCAAGGAGACCATGTTCCCTAATTTGTTTGGGTCCTAGTTCTACACCCGCCTTCTTCTGTCCTTTGGAGAAGGGTACACCCAGAATACCGACTTTCTTGTTGGGAGTAGACATGTTTCTGACTGGCTGCGATCTCCAGATGATTGAAGTCAGGTTTGCCAACGAACTTTTATACATTTTGTTTGCTGAATATTGATATTATTTATCACAAAAATTTTATCCGACTCACTTGATGTTCATATTAGCATAACATGAATTTGAAACGCATTTTTACTTATAGATTTAGAATTGAAAACTGTATGGGTTCCTTATTATTTTTATTGTATAGTAATGCTTAGTTACAAAAATATTATTTACCTACTTTAATTTGTGTTTCCTAAATCTGACAATAACGCAATTTTATAAATATCATCACAAATAATGGGTTAATTATAAGGAAGTGGGAAATCTCCCCCCTAAAAGTTAAAAACAGTCATCAAAAATAGCATTAAAGCATGTAACACGTGAATGAAATATCCACTAAAAATACACCACGATGTTTTATTAAAGATATCATTCAGATCAAACGATCGAAACAATTTCTTTTTTCAGGGAGGGCTCAGGGTTCGCGAGAAAGGTCCCCTTCAAAATAATAAATGTAGAATAACCCTCATTAATTTTTTGTTATCATTTTTTTACTCTATGCTCGCGGAAAAATGAAAAATTTAATGAACTCACAGTAAGTATACAACATTGCATTATTTCATTATCACATTTTTATTGCAAGGAATTTTTAATATCCATAGCTATTTACTTTTATTAGGTATTTTCATAATTTTGTGCATGAATTAAACTAAATAACGGTTTCTAAAACATTATAACTTTATCAAACACGTTTTTAATTTTGACAGCAAATTATGAAAAGTTTTTAAATTCCCCGTACCTATTATCAATGCCTGACATGTGATTAAATTCGAAAATTGAACATTTCGATACCCATTTATCTCAAATACAATTGTGTTGGTACTTATTACCTAATAGTTTATCGACACATAAATTTGTATATTTAATTTGTGTTCATATCTCACTAAAATAGTAGTCACAAAAATATTGTCTTCGTAACAAAATAACATAAGTTTTATTGAAAAACTGTGTTGATGTTGCGATGTTATTATTGATACTAATCATGTCATCCCAATGTGACCTTTAAATTATGGACAATCTACAATTCAGAATGAGGTTCTGAATCTCTTCTTTATTTTTATTGCCACTGAGAGGATAACTTGAATGTTTATATTCATTTAAAGTGCCTACCTATATTATTTAATTATCTCTGTATCCATCAGTCTATATCGCAAAAATAAGATGGCCTATGTGAACTCATTCCATGCAATGAACATATTATAATATAGAAGTAGTTTAACTTCGTGACATAAATAATACGACATTCAGAATGGGTTTTTTTTTATTATTATTATTTAGGCATTCCACCCAATTCTGAGTGATTTTGCCGTAATAAAAATAAAATTAACAAACAAAACTGCAAAATAACATCCTACCGCAACTACGCATTAGAAGCGAGCATAAAAACAAAAAATGATACAACGCAACTAATTGGTACTTATAATACCTATCTATATAGTGGCTATCTATATACATGTGAATACAAATTATTCTTATTCTAAAATAACATTAATTTGTAGGGACGGATTTTTTCGAACCATTAAAGCAGTTTATTATCGATATAGTAGCTATCTATATACAAGTGAATACAAACTATTATTATTCCAAAATAATATCAACTTGTAGGGACGGATTTTCAAAGCAGTTTATTATCTATGTTGTAGCTATCTATATACATGGGAATACAAATTATTTCTATTCTAAAACAATATCAATTTGTAGGGAAGGATTTTCAAATCAGTTTATTGTTTCCCTTCAAAAACTTTGCAATACTCTTATGAACACTACTGTTATTTAAACACAAGAGATACTGCATGTTTATAGGGAATGAAGTACTGTGTTGTCGGATCTCACTTATAAATTGTTCCCGATTCAACAGCGAACACTCAAAAAATATATGATCCACTGTCTCCTCTTCGGCTCCACATTCGCACGCGGGCGAGTTAATGACCTTGATTTTAAACAAATGAGATGCGACCGAACAATGTCCGATTCTCAGCCGGCATATTAAAGAAATATCGACTTTCGATAATTTTCCTTCAGCATACCACGGTGAAGTAGGAATTGTATACTGGATATTTTTATAACGAAGCCCTTTGCAAGAAGATTGCCAAACATTGAACCATTCTTGTTTTAGTTTTGACTCGTAATCGTGTAAATATTCATTCCTAGGACGCTGGTATCTTTGAGGATCAGATCCTGTTAAGCAAGCGCTCTTAGCTAATTGGTCAGCTTTCTCATTTCCACCAATGCCCGCATGTGAAGGGATCCACACAATTGCAATCTGCAAACCCTTGATCATCGCATTAAATAGCAATTCTTTGATTGTCCAGAACAAGTAATCACAGGGGTCATAATTGCCATTACTATCCAGTTTCATAACAAGACTAAGCGAGTCAGTAAAAATAACAGACTTTTCTATACTAAGATTGATTATCTCACTTAAAGCCTCTCTGAGTGCAATACACTCCGCTGTAAATACGGAAGAATTTTTGGGAAGGCGAAATTTGGACTCGATTTTTAGATCAGGTATATAGAAAGCTGCTCCACAACCAATCTGAGGATATTTAGACCCATCTGTAAATACCGATACGGAGTCTGGCCATCTACGGGAAATTTCGGACATAAACAAATTGTGAACTATGGACTCACCGTAATTCTCAGTGGTCGAGCGATCAATATCTATTGTTGTACAAATTACTGGTTGATAAGCTATCGTTTCAAACGGAATTGAGTACATCTGAATGTGAAAATCATTTCTAGTAATATTGAGGGAATTGATCTCCTGTAAAGTGAAACACATATTTGAAATAGGCTTGGCCCGTAGGGCTACATGAGAGGACTGTATTTCCATGAGAGCAGTGAGTCCATTCCATAGTGGGTGTGAGGAATTATTGTACCTTTTTAATAAAAATTTGAAGGTCAATGATTTTCTTCGCAAATTCAAAGGCATTTCTGCGCATTCTACCTGCAATGTATCAATGGGCGAGGACTTCATCGCCCCTAAAATCATACGCAGACATTTGGATTGGATTCTTTGCAGTTTCAACTCGAGGTATCTTGGTAGAGGATCAAGAATTTGGCAACCATAATCCAAGTGACTGCGCACCAGAGAAATATAAAGGGTTTTCATGGTAATGGGATGTGAACCCCACCAGACTCTGGAAATGGCTCTAAGGACATTTATTCCCTTTTCGCATTTCGTTACAATGTGCTCCACGTACATGTTCCAATTAAGCTTTCTATGAAAAATAACTCCCAAAAACTTTACATATTCGCTCGCAGGAATCAATGTATTGTCCAGATGGATAGATACGTTAGGGATCCTGTGTTTTTTTGAGAAGATCACTACTTGACTTTTCGATGGGGACAAGCTCATGCCATTTTCCTTGAGCCATGTATTCATTGTATTCAAGCCTTCCTGAAGCCTAGCTACTGCAGTGGGAATAGAGATGTCTGAAGAATACACGACAAAGTCATCTGCATATTGAAGAATGGAACAGGAGTTTGGTAGAAATGATTGTAAGTCAGCAGTATAAATATTAAATAAGATTGGACTTAGCACGCTACCCTGCGGAAGTCCTTTATAGACGTTTCTCTCTATCATTCCCTGAGGAGATTCCAACAGGATTTGACGTTCGGACATTATATTGAAAATCAAGAAGGACAAATTGGAAGGGATTCCCATTCTTAGTAATTTAGATTTTACCAGTGGAAGAAGTACGTTATCATATGCACTGTTTATGTCCAGAAAGGCCGCAGCAATATTAGATTTTTTGGCGAATGCCATACGAATATCTGTTGTAATTACACTTAAACTATCAAGGGTTGATTTACCTTTTCTAAATCCGAACTGCCAGGGAGGTAGGGTAGACTTGCTCTCTGTAAACCATTCTAGTCGGATTTTTATCATCCTCTCTAGAATTTTTAGAAAACATGACGACAGAGCAATAGGTCGATATGAGCTACTTAAATCAGCCTCTTTGCCAGGCTTAGGAATTGGGATTACAATTTGTCTCTTCCATTGTGCAGGCACATCTCCAGTGGAGAGAATGGCATTATAAAGATTGAGTAAATGTATAAGGAGAGTTTCAGGAAACTTCTTAATAAAAGAATATGGAATGAGATCTTCTCCCGGAGCTGAGTCCCCTGTTGAATCAATAGCTGATTTAAGTTCATTTAATGAGAATGGGTGAGATATTTCGGAGTACACATTCAGCTTTGAAGAATGGGGGGTGGCAAGCTCTGAGTTCTGTGGAGCGTAAGGAGGCGCTAATTTGTCAGTAAATTCATATATCCATTCACCAGAGGATGAATGGGATTTGTTAGACCCTAACGCCCCACGAAAGCGTTTAATGGCCTTCCACACCTCAGTCAACGGCGTTTCTGGAGATAATGACGTGCAGTAATTTTTCCAACCTTGTCTTTTTTTCCTTTTAAGTAATCTTTTAGCCGCGGCCTGGGCCTGTTTTGCTATAAGAAAGTTACTAAAAGACATGTCCCTTTTAAATGATCGTATTGCAATTCGACGTTCAAGAACTGCTGTGGAACACTCGTCGTCCCACCAAGGTGGATTTGAAGGTTTTTTGTGGTTAGAATGGCATTTCGGAATAGAAATATTGGCAGCAGAGAGAGTTATTTGTTTAATTGCTTCCGCCTTCTGAGAAATATCGGATTCACCTAAGGCTTCTTTACATTGAGCGGTATTAATAGAAAGCAAAGACTTAAACTCCTCCCATTTGGCTTTTTTAGTATTGAAACCACGAGGAGAACGTGATATTTGACTTATTTTGGCAATTTTCTGCAAGCGTAAAAGAATCGGAAAATGATCACTTGAATGTGGGTCACTCATAATACTCCAAATAAATAAGGGGGCCAGATCTGCCGTACATAGAGATATATCCACGGCGTTTGGGCGTTGATCCGGAGAGCAGAACCTAGTTGGTTGGCCATCATTCAGTATACATAATCCATAATTATCGGCATAATCAAGAACATTTCTGCCTGATATATCTGTATATGCGCATCCCCACGAAGTCGAATGTGCATTGCAATCTCCCAATATAACAAACGATTTGGAGAATTTGGAGGTTATGTTATTCCAGTAAGTAAGGTCAAATATTTTTCTTGGTGGGATGTAAACGGATACATAGGTGATGTCACAAATTATTACAGCGACAATCTGCATTGATTGGATGTACGGAAGAGAAATTTGTGTGAATGGAATACTGGAGTGAATAAAAATGGCAGCACCCCCTTTGCCATCACATCTGTCATCCCTGACAATCGAGTATCCGGGAACAACAAACTGGGACATTGGAGGAAACCATGTTTCAGAGATCGCGGCTATTTTAATCTTGTGAGTATTTAATAACTGAATTATTTCTGATCTGTTTGAAACAGCACTACGGCTGTTCCATTGGAGAATGGTAATGTCATTAGTTCTCTGGAGTTGTGGAGCCATCTCCAGCTACGAAGGATTGAAGGGAAGTAATTAAAGAAGCTGCGTTGTACGGTTGGGAATTTTTAGAAGAAAGAAGTTCTATAAGCATCGTGATCATTACTTTCAAGAAGTTATTATTGTCATTGGCAAGGTTTTTACGGAGGTTATCATTTATGTAAACTGTTTCTTGTTGAATATTGGATTCTGGTTCAGGAGGATAAGCACATCCGTTGGAGGCCATTGTACATGATGTACCGTTAGGATAGAAAAGTAAATTATTATGATCATCTTTGCTGTACCCAGTACTAATGGGAGTTCTATACCTGAACTTACCCCTTGTGAGTGAAGTTAATGTACTTTTGGAAGTTACCACGTTTGTGGGAGCTAATGAGCTAGATGGAGGAGGAAGGGGAGATGACGTTACTGGTTTGGCAGTAACTTCAGCATAACTTGATTTACCACTAGGTGGGATCAACTTGGAGGCTTGGAAAAAGGAGATATTTTCGGATGCCATAGCATATTTTATAGCTTTCTGGCGCGTAAGCTCAGGGCAAATAGAACTTATGGCTTTATGTTCACCTTTACAGTTATAACATTTAACTATTTGTGCTGAACAACTTTCTGACGAGTGGTTTCCTCCACAGTTATAACATTTGACCGCTGATCTACATGCTACCTTCGAATGTCCAAATTTAAGACATTGGAAGCACTGGATAGTCGGATAAAAATATTTTTCCACTGTGAATGAGTTGTAGAAAATATAAACTTTGTTCGGCAAAACCTGACCTTCAAACGTTATTACAATGGTATTGGATGGTTTCCATGACGGCGTTTCCGAGAATTTATCCTTGTAATTTAAACGTCTTATTTTTAGGACGTCTCCAATGTTTTGATTCGAATGGCGCAATGAAGCAATAATTTCCTCATCCGTCACATTTGTGGATATCCCTCTTATTAACCCCATGCGAGAGACGTTAAAAGTGGGTATGTAAGCCTTGTATAGAGAGTTAGAGTTAATAAAAATGTTCTTGATAAAATTGTTGGCAGCTACTCCGCTTACAAATTCTATTGATATTTTGAATCTCCCCTCTGCCTTAATTGATCCGTTAACCACATTTTTAACATTCTTCGAGAAGATAAACCGACCAAAATCCATAGGATGAATAGGTTTCGAGTCGGTATGTTGAACGTGAACGATAAATGGACCGCGAGACTTTTCAGAGTAAAAGTGATTACGAACTGCAGCTAAAGGAGTAGTAGAAGAAGAAGTGTTTACAATAGGAGTGTTAGAAGAAGAAGTATTATTATTTAGATGTATATTATCATCTATAGAAGTTTGAGAGGTTGTTGGTAGGTTGGAAGGTACAGAGAGATCAGAACTCTCCAGATTACTTCTTTTGCGTTTTTTGACATCTGGAGGATCGGGGGGAATTGGAGGAATTGGAGGTTTATCGACATCCATTTAGAGATACAATAGAATTAACCAATAATATATAAAAAAAAAAACTTACCAGAATGTTGAACTAAAACTAATAAAATAAAGAAAAAATTAAACTAGAATTGAAAAACCTTGAAAAAACTTAATGAATAATTAAATTATTTTTTTTCAATAATTAATATTGTTACAAAAACTCTTATCTGGATCCAGCGGTGCAGCGATACAAACAGAATGCACGTGTACACTTCACAAAATCCAAAACAGAACTGTTCAGAATGGGTATGGTAGCATAATTTATGCTTAATTGAGAATGTTAAATGAGGCGTTCAGAACCATAGTGGATCAAGTCAACTATATTGTATTGTTTGAAATAACATAGGTTCAAATTTTGAACATAGAGCTACGTTTTTTTTGATATCGAATAAACCAATGCTTATAGAGCGAAATTAAAATAATAATTTATTGAACCTTGGTCTCCTCCAATATTAGCCTCCATCTCCCCCTAACAATTAATATAGATACAACAATATATACATATACAGACTATTTAATTAAGACTAAGTATTTACGAAACATATTCCTCGTATAGAGGCAAATCTCGTATAAAGGAGCGTGAGATAAAGAATCCACCAATAACTCATTTTTTTAGAAAAAAAGAACTAAGTCCACTTTGATTCTGAACGCCTCAAAGTCTTATATTTATATTTACGATGATTTACGAACACTGCTTTTACAAACAGACACTGGAATAATAATTATGTACAAAAATAATATTAAGAAGTTTGTTCTATTTGTGTAATCAAATTAGATTCAAATAATAAACAGTTATTTTAATAAATTAATGCAATAGACCATTAAAGGTCACGTGGTCTTGTCTATGGATTTGTTTTTGCTTGAGGGGCAAACAGTCAGATTGCGCAAATCATCCTTGTAGGATGTTATGCCATAAGAGAAAAAAAGAAAGTCAGACGACAAAATAATAACAAAATCGACACTGACAGTTTTTTTGATTATTAGGTATTCTTTAGGCGTTCCACCTAATATTACACCGTAATCGTCTGTTGTGTTGGGATGCCTGATGCCCCTCAATGATTTTTCTGTGACGTCATCCTTTAATGGTCTATAATATGTTAATATAACGCGAAGCCGGGTTGAAAAGTAATTTTATTATTGGTATTTGCAGAAAATATTATTAACGCCATATCACTTGAATATCACTAAAGAGGCTTCTTGCCGCACGATAAAATAACTACTAAATCTTTAATGCGTAAGGACCTCAAATGCGTGAACGTCTTCCATTAATGATAAATAAATCAATAAACAAATGAATACAGATGTATAATAATATGAATAAGTATTTGAGTTCGTTCGTATACATGTTTATATATAAATACTTTAGGAGAGGTAAAATAATACACTATATACTAGCTAGGTCTCATCCCTTGGGCAGGTTTTAGACTAAAGGCATTACAGTTTTAATTATGAAAGAAAACAGTGTCAGAATGTTACTAAGGGAATGTAAGAAAAAAATACTTAATAGCAACGTGTAGGTAACCATTTTTTATTCCACATAAATATGGTCATGTGGGGTGTTAAGCTTCAAGTTTTAACATTAAATGTGAGCGTACCGTCGCTATCTACAAAATCAGGTATGTGTGTTATTTCGTAAAAAATAAATCATAATCTGCAGGATTACTCTTGACAATCAAAATACCAATCTTGCCTTAATCTTAATCATGCGATGCGTGAAGTGACTATAATGAAAAATACGTGCATATCTACCAATCTCGAGGTAACGTATATAGGACATACATAGGTGGATTGTGTCAAAACACTGCAGTAGTTTTTTAAAGCCGGGTATGATAACTATCATCATCTAACTAGATACATTTGTAGTAATATAATTATTTGAAACTTATCTCTTTATTTATCAAGCGAAATGTCAAAGGGTATTCTGTATTAAACGTAGTAGGTAGGTACATAATATTATTTCATATGTAAGTATTTGTTCAAAGCATGCCCGTACCCAAGGAGGAGGAGGCAAAAGGGGACAGCTCTTACTATAGGATCTCGAAAATAGTAGACAAAATTAGTTTTAAGAATGGAATTAGTATGAAATTGGCATCGAGGTGGGCTAGCTGCCTCCCTTTAGAAATCAGACTAAATTTAAGGTGGTTTTCAAATTGTTGAACAAAAACGAGGAGAGAGTCAAACATCTCAAATTCTTATACCAATTTGCTAAGCTGCAGTCTCCCCCTAGAAAAAATTCTGGGTACACCCGTGATTCAAATAAGCATTGATGCTTAACGCCGCATTTGCAAGTAGCGTGCGTAGATTTTCATGTCACACATTTTATGTATTTCTAGTTCCGTAGAGTCCCTGACATTATCCCAATCTTTTCCTGAAAAGTACTCAGAAAATCTCTTCTTAATAACTTAAAACCTCTCTCTGTCTTTTTAGATTTTGTCCAGTGACCGACTCTTAAAGGAAAATAAAATATTTTTCTAGGGGGGACAGCAGGTTAGAAAAATTTGATTGTACCAACTTACCGCGGCAAATTCATTTTCAATTTTTTATTGCAGTGGTTCCCAAAGTTGACTGGGCTTCGACTCATCTAACAAAAAAATCCAATTGTCCCTGCAAGCTGTCCGCTTCGGTGCCATTTTTCCATATTTTGGTACAATTTTTGTCTACTTTCATAGTATTTTCTAAAAAGGGGACAATTGCCCCACTCTCCCCTGTGTTTGTTTTGTGGTTTCACCATATTTCCCTCAGAAAAAGAAATATTTTTATGTGTGTTTTTTGTTTCTCTATCTATAAGTACCATCGCAGAATCTTCCACAGGCGAGGTAGCCAGTATTTACCCACATTTTTCAAAATTATAATTTAATGAAGACAGTGTACACTTTTTTTACATAGGGCACATTTTATGTATGGATGGTACACAACTGCTGGTAAACAAATTATACTTATTTCATCAGAGACTTTCACTCGAAGTTGAACCTCTATACCTTTCAGACCCGTGCTTTCTGCAACTTATAGACCATTAAAGGTCACGTGGTCTTGTCTATGGATTTGCTTTTGCTTGGGGGGGCAAACAGTCAGATTGCGCAAATCATCCTTGTAGGATGTTATGCCATAAGAGAAAAAAAAGAAAGTCAGACGACAAAATAATAACAAAATCGACACTGACAGTTTTTTTGATTATAAGGTATTCTTTAGGCGTTCCACCTAATATTACACCGTAATCGTCTGTTGTGTTGGGATGCCTGATGCCCCTCAATGATTTTTCTGTGACGTCATCCTTTAATGGTCTATGGACAGCAATTCTTTTCATTGTAAATAAATGTGGGATAATAAATAAAAAATGTATAAATACTATAAATTAATTTTATTTTTCCTTAATCACAATCATTAAATATTTACTAGTATTAATTTTAACCTAAGAAATAAATAATTGTTAAATAATTTATGTACCTACTTACTTCATAGACTGATTGAGGCAATTGGTTTTTTCATGAAAAATGATAAAATGGCAAAGATAAGTGACACAACCAATTATTATTACTGATTGGAAGATGTTAAATATTACATATGAAATATTTATTCACTGTGTCGGTGTTTAGGTAGCAGAATTCAATAATGAAATTAAAAAAAAAAAAAAATTTATTCCACTTTTCTATGTATTCACGAGAGAGACATCTTTTGTCTTGTTAGAGATTGACAATGTCCTAACAAGACGAAAGACATCTCTCCTGTGAATAAATCAAATAGAAGAATAAAACACTTGTTTTATTAATTTCACCATAATACAAGATTAATACAGTCGAATCTCGGTAATCCGACAAACGTTTGGCAAGGCAGTATCGGACTATCGAATTTGTCGGATTATAGAGTACTGCCTAAGACCCTCTATAGTCTGGAATATTTTACAAACGAGTACCTTGTAATCAGACAAATTACAGATCCAATGATAAAATCAGTTTATTAATATTGATATTAATAAAATCATGTAAATTAGCATGTTGGATTACAGGGGATGCCGTATTAGAGGGGACTGAATTACCGAGGGTCGACTGTATTTTAGTTTAGGACTAGCTCAATCTGTGTTGATTGTTTTTTTAAAAAAAAATCATTTTCATATCATAAGTCCACATTTGTATGTAGTCAACAGTCATATTGCCTCGCAAATATCTCATAATATTACAATTTCAATGTATTGGCTTACGGAGCTGAGCGAATGCTACATGTAACTACTTAAAACTAATTTGATCTTATCACAAAGTATGACAATGGTATTATTACATTAAAACTAGAAAAAAAATGACACAGTCATCAACACGTATTAATATTTAAATCTAAAACATATAGAAAACTTGGTAACAAATTTAAAAATCTATGTTGCAGATTGCATTTGAGTAACAGATTCATCGGTCAGCCAGGAGAAATAAATTAAGAAAGAATTATTGGAATTTTTCCAGATTATGTGAATGTATATAAACGTCAACTATTTTTTTTAAGATGTATATATTGTTTTTTTTTTTGTTTCTTTTAAGAATCTATTTTTTGTTAATGCTGTCACACATGTATTGCATGTATTTTATTTTTTCCCATATGGGTTATTTATTGTTTCTTTTGTTTATTATTCCTGCGAGGCGACTTACGTTGATCTGTTCTTCAGGTCGCCCGTGAGGAAAAGAAAGTGAGTCTGCAAATTCGGATAAATAGGAGTCCCCGACTCCTGAGATATCCGAGTGTGTAGAGGTTCTTTCAACAATGTAATATTTTACCTGGAGAATAAGAATCCAGTGGAATTTTGTGGTTTTTTAGAACAAAATGATTTGCATTTTTCGTACGCGTTAAACATTCACAAGTGTACTTAAATTTTTACGTTTGACTGATTTGTAGGTAGGTTTGGTTAGAGTTAGTCTGGTGCTATTTTATGCTACAGCACATTTATTGACAATCATTTCATTATCATGTCATTTCTTGGATGAAAAACTATATAATTACGTGAATATAAGTAGAAAATTCATAAATTTTATTTTAATACTTTCACCTTGTCTGAAATTTTCCCAGATTATTACAAAAAAATGTGAAAATTTCTTTTTTAGATTCCCTTCCTATTTCGATAATTATTTTGTTCAAATTGAGCTACTAAATTGTTCAGAATTTAGATTCTTTAATTGGCGATGTAAATATTTAACTGAATTATTGTATTATTCATTGTTAAGATGTCTATTAAAATAAATAAATAAATAAAAAATAGATTCACTTTATAACCTCATCAATTATTTTTGATTTGCAGGATGAAATATTGTTAATTACATCATTCAAATTTGATTCAAATTAATTCTTTTCACTCTTGTAGAGCAGAAAAAAAACCTCACACATTTGTACAGTAAATTAAAACTACTTATTACAATGATTAGACAGGCGCTGATATTTTAACATTGTTCACTTTAAATCAGTGTGCCGGAGCGAAACCACACTATGTCACAAAAAATCATTTTTCAGTACGGCTTTTCAAATTTTTTAAATGTCATTTTGCTATAAAAAAAATTGACATTGATTTTTTGTTTATAGATTATCACAAAATATACATTTTCAAGACGGGTGAATATTCCATCAAAAAGAACATAATGAGGACTAGAACACTATGTAAATAAGTTATTTTTGCCAAAGTTGGACAAAGTGCAGTTTCGCTCCCACATACAGATAAGTACAAATGTTTTTTATTAAAGTGACACATGTTTTTAATAAAATCCTTATTCATAAATAAAATTGTTTACATTTCATAATACTTATTATATTTACAGTCTCAAAAATACTAAAACATAATTTGAAATGGGTATTTCTCAATTACTTTTCTCTGAGTTTGAAGTAAACTGGGTTACGTTGGAAGATATCGCTTCTGCGATAAACTCGCCCATTGCACAATATCATTTATTTGTATCACATTGTTTTATAACTTGGTAATTATGTATGCTTCTTATTGTGCAATAAAGTTTATTATTATTAAACTGAAATACACCCTCAGTGCAAAGTTGGTAGCTGGAGAAATTGAACCAGGTTCTCTCAAATGGAAGTCTGAGACTCTACCATCAAGCTACAGACTACCTCGATGCTCAATCAATACATTAATAAAGATTGTTTTTACGATCAATGCTAGACAAAAGCAACATTTTTTGTGAATGCCTGTCATCAGAACTTATGGCCGGTTTTGTAAAAATGAAAGTTTCTTGAAAATTTTCGCACATAAAACTTTTAGAAGTAACCATATTAAATAATAGAATTACGACATTTCGAACTCTATGTTTATGGAACTGAGAGTTAGAGGAACAAGTCATGGGTGTACCCAGGGTGCTGGGGGGCAAAGGGGGTAGCGGGTAGTTACGAGAGTAATTACAATATTTTGAACTTTATGTTTATGAAACTGACAGTTAGAGGAAAGTCATGGGTGTACCCAGGGTGCGGGGGGCAAAGGGGGTAGCGGGTAGTTACGAGAGTAATTACAATATTTTGAACTTTATGTTTATGAAACTGACAGTTAGAGGAAAAAGTCATGGGTGTACCCAGGGTGTGGGGGGCAAAGGGGGTAGCGGGTAGGATCTCAAAAATAGTAGGCATAATTACTATTAAGTGTGGGAAATTGGCATTGAAATGAGAAATCACCTTCTCTCTCCTTGAGTTGGGCGACTAAATATAAAGTGTCTCTAAAATTGTGGAACAAAAATGAGGAATGTGAAATATTTAAAATACTTATATACCAAATTGAAAATCTAGTTACAGTGCGGTAGAAATTTTGTGTGTATGTTAAATGAACAATTCCTAAGGTCCTTACATTTAAGACCCAAAAAAGTCCTTACATTTAATCGGTAGTCCTTACATTTAATCGGTAGCTATCCGACTTAAAATATGTGGTGGCCCTAAAATATTCCGTAACAAAAACAGGGAGATTGTGAAACATTTCAAATTCCTATACCGATTTTCTTTGCCATTGTCACCTCTTCTCCCCTAGAGAGAATGCTGGGTACGAGTCAAATGGAGTCCTGGAATGAGTAAAATTTTAAGAGGTAGTTTAGAAATTTCTATTTATGGCCTCTATTTATAAAGTATAGATAATCTTTGTACATCTCAATTTCACTCTAATCACAATATATATCTATTCATCGTCTTTACAGCCAGTATAAAATAAATTAAAGCAAGGTTTGATTTTATTACATTTAAGCAATTTATAAATACAGTAAAACCTGAATATAACGGACTAGTTGGAGGGAGCGTGTGTCCATCAAAGACGAAAATTCGTTATAATTTTTTTTTAAATAAATCAAAAAACTTTTTATTAAAATACACTGTATGTATTTCGATATAAATAAAAAAATAATTAAATTCTATTTGTCTTCGGACACTCGTCGTGAAATGACGTTGGCGTTTGATATTAACGCGCATGCTTTCGGTAAAAAGAAATCAAGTTTCTATTTGATTGTCTTCGGTCGTGTCTATCACGGCCACTAAAAATTGTTTATTTATGTAGCGACACTTGAATTCAAGCATGTAAAATATTAACAGGAGAATTTTTGTCCCTTATATCCGAAGACCGTTAAATAGGGGTCCGTTATATTAAGGTTTTACTATATTATTAACTTAGTCAATCTATTGGTACGTACGTACAAGCAAATTAATATTGGATATATAAATTATATGTTTATTTGTTTGAGAGTTTGGGTATTTCATAGATGTATTTCATATGTAATGTAATGTATTTCATAGAAATACATAGATGTAATGTATTTCATAGAAATACATTCTTTGACAATTTCATAGAAAATATGATGTCTATATTCACAAGTTTTAAATAACTTAAGCACATTATTAAAGGAACATCAAGTCAACTTAACATTATAAAAAAAAAAACTCAACTGATAGTTTTGCAACAAAATTTTTGAATTTGATTATTATTTTTTTGAACATAAGTTGACATAGGATTTGAAATAAATCCAAATACACCCTCACAGCAAGCAATATGCTTGTGTCGTGAAAATGGAGTAGTTTGGCAGCGGTAGGTTGGAATCGAATTAAGTATCACTCGATTAAAAGTCTTAGACACTACCATCAGGCTACTTAACACCTCAAAAAAAATGTATGTTCTTATTTACATCCAATACGTATACCAACAAACTTAAGTTTTTTAAAACAAAATAACAACAGCACTAGAGAAGCTATAAATAAAACTGGCCACTTGCAGATTTTTTTTTATTACATAAAATTGTAAATTAATATGAAAGAAACACAACCACAATTTATTTTAATTTTTCTTGCACTATTTTCATAGATATTAGCTTTTAAAAATAGGATTTTCTCAGAGTGATCAAAAACGATATGGCGGCATTGTGACGTCACAGAGTTCCGTGAATCATAGTAACTTTCCCACCACAGATTATAATCTCATATACATATGAGACTCCGTGACGTCATCAGCTGTCAAGAGCCAATTAGAGTGTTTTGCCAAACGTCAAAAATTTTGGATTTTATTTTTGGAAATTCTACATATTTCAGATATTTAAAAAAATTTAACTGACATATTTGTGTTTTCCGACCTCAAATTAACTTAATTCGATAATTTTTATTGAAATCCCCCACGACTGCAAGTGGCCCATTGGCCAGATTAATTATTATGTACCTATTTTGTTTTATAACATAAAATATATATTTTTTATGTTTTTAGTTGTTTTATTTTGTCTGGCGTATGAATTCGTTTGTGCACTCTAAAATAAGATGGATCCGTAAATACTTTTAAACAAATATCACATTCAAGCGGCTTGTCACCCGTGTGAATTCTTTTATGTATTTTCAAATAAGACGAACTGGTAAATTTTTTCATACATATTTCACAAGCGTACGGTTTATCGCCACTGTGAACTCGTCTGTGTGCAATCAAACCTGACGTGTCGCTAAATCTTTTAAAACAAACAGGACATTCAAATGGTTTCTCGTTGCGGTGAATACGTTTATGAACACCTAAAGCATTGGAACGACGGAACTTTTTCTTACAGACATCACATTCGAATGGTGTTTCCCCCGTATGAATGCGTTTATGGATTTTCAATGTTTGCGATTGACTAAATTTTTTTAAACAAACTTCACATTCAAATGGTTTTTCGCCTGTGTGAATACGTTTATGGACTTTAACACTAGACATATCAGTGAATTTTTTTAAACAGATATCACAAGAAAACAGTTTTTCGCCGCTGTAATGTTTACGTTTGAATCTGTTAGATGTCCCAGGTACTGTGGAATCTATGTCTAGTTTATTTGGAGACGTTTGAAATTCTATTTGTAAATTTTGTCCAAAGTCGTAAATGCGTTGATGAGGGTATTTTATTTGATCGAAACAGTCCTTTTCTTCAGCAGGTTCTGGATTAACATCAATCCAAACAAATCGCTTCTCCCTTTCTTCTTCTTTACTCTCATCATTGGAGTTTTCCTGTTCTACGTCTTCATATTCCTCTTCTATCGGTTCTGGTTTCACATCAATCCAAACATATTTTTTTTCTGATTCATCGTTTAGTTTGTTCGTAGTACTTTCGGCACTTACATCACTTTCCATCATTGTATTATGTTTATACCAATTACTTTCAGTAATATCGAAACTAGTGAATCTATTTTAAAGAAAACAATTCTCGTTGCGTCGTATATGGCATTCTTTTATCATATAATGCAAAAGTTCATGAAAAATGAAAGATAATAACAACCATAACAACGACTTAACATTTTAAGGTTATAATACAAAATGTCAACTGTCAATGTCATTTTAGTCATAGACAATATTAAACACATTCGGGCGATTCACGATGATTAATTTCAAATACATTAGGTACCAATATTTATATTATTATTAGTTTTCCTCTTTTAAGAATAAGTCGAATTTGCTTAAAAATATTCTCCATGAACGTCTTTGTATTTATTTTGTATTGAAGACTTTAAATGCTTTAAAATGACCTTATATTGAGAATTATATAATGTATTTTTAACGGGTATTCTACCTGTAGTTATCAACAGTTTTTAGTATTCATAACAATGTTAGTTATTGAAGATTACATAATTATTATCAATCCATGTTTTGTTTCCATTTTATGATTCGTACAAAATTATGATTTGATACACTAACTTGTACCAAATGCAAGTATAAGAATGTGACTATGCCTTTATGTAATATTTTCGTTTATCTATGGTGTAACGTTTGATTGCTGTCAACAAAATGTCATTGCTATTGTTAGGATTTGTCTAATTTGCGATAACTTTGTGCAAAATTTTGTAAAATAGTTGTTTAACATTGGTTCTTTTAGATAAATGATTATGTAATTGGAGGTCAGGATGTGTTCTTTATTGTGTAGATTGTGTCTATCCGACAGTGTAGAATTGTATAATATATGGAGCGTTGTTTATGATGGAGTGCAGGCAGATGCAGTTATTCACGAGATATTTAATATTCAAGTAAGTTTACTGCTGCTTTTATTGGTCTGAAAATACACTTAATTGAATTTTTGCATTGACAACAAGTTTAAGTCTATGTTGTAAAACTATGGAGTCGGAGGATATCGGTTGTATTTAATTTTAGGGAGGATTTTGTCGAGGGGAGCCCTTTAGGCGAATATTGAGCCCTTCTTTAGAAAGAATTTGCATAAAGCGTATGGATGGCATAGGAAAGACATTCCTGTAATATCCATGGACGATGGAGGGTGCAACTCATAAACCATTATTTATGTTTATATCTCAGTTTCAAAAGTTCGTCGATAGCCTGGAGGTAGAGTCTCGGCCTCGTGAACATGAGGTCTGTGGTTCAATCCCAGATGCCAGAAAACTCCCCTTTCACAACACAAGCTTTTAGCTTACTTTGAAGGTGTATAAGGTTGTATTTGGGTTTATGACAAAACCCAGATATATCTTTTTTTTTTAAAAAATAACATCTCAAAACATTTTTACCATAATTTTTAAAATGTAACACAATGTTTAGTTATTCCAACATTGACTTTATTTATTTTTGCGAGCCGGCTTTCAAGAGCTTCCGCTCTCATCGTCAGGCAAGAGTAAAGTCTTTACTTTTGCCTGACGATGAGAGCGGAAGCTCTTGAAAGCCGGCTCGCAAAAATAAATAAAGTCAATAGTGGAATAACTAAATATTGTGTTTCATTTTAAAAATTATTTATATGAACTTCCACCAAGAACCGTCGGTCGATAAATTAAACTTTAACATTTTTACCATACTTTGGTATGAATAATTTTATTTACATGTACAACATGCTCAACTTTATAATGTTGCAAAACTTTTATAACAGCGATAAACTCACCCCCCATGCATTGTATTAAATAATTATAGTTTTTTTTACAACTTCTATGAGTGTACGTATGATCCATATTTGTCACACAGAGATAACTTGTGATCTGAAAATCAGTGCACCACTTAAAGCGACGAGGACTTGCTCATGCAACCACGGCTCCTCTCATTGTTGATCAATATTGTGGTGTTCTTATATGCAATGAAGAATAAAAGACATAATTTACATTTCTTTTATGTTTACAGATTGAGCCAAATGACGATGTTACAGTTATGTGTCCCACATGTAAAATTAATTTGGGAGATTTCTATAAATTCTTTAAGGTTGTTAAAAGAAGTCAAAGAACTCTGGATAGTAAACTCGGACAAGGAGATGATTACTCTACGGATAACAAGGTCAGCTTGCAAAAAATTGTCCCCTCTTATGGAAATAGTCATTCCAAATCATCTGCGGGGACAAGTGAAAATGTGACACCATCTAAGATCACACAATCGAGCTCTACAAAATCACCTAGTAAAGTAACCAGAGTTATTGATGAAATAGATCTCAGAACTCAGAGCATCGGGATCAATCCAGAGGCGGAAGAAATTGAAATCAAAATGGATCCTATATCATCGGATAACATTCAAACGATAAACATGAATGATATACCTAATAAAATGATTGTACAAAAAGTTTCAAATAATTTTAAAATCATAAACAATACTGGTACTAAAAAAGTGACAAGAATTATATTAGCGAAAAATATACCGGCAAATTTATTAACACAAAAAGATATTGTGCAAAAAATTGTTAATAACGCATTGGCAAAAGATAAGTTACAAAAAGAAAAATCTAATCCACTTTCTACGACAACGCTCGATAGTAATAATGAGAGCGAAGAGGATGAACCATTGATCAAAACAAAGTCACGACTGATTAAAAATAAAGCTAAAAAGTTAAAAACTGATAAGAAGGGTTTGAAAAAGTCTAGAATGAAAAAATTGGTGACGACAACGAAACAGAAAAATGGTAAAAAAGTTACATTAAGTATTAAAAAAGAACAAGATGAAACGTGTGACACATCTCAGAAGAGCAAATTACAGTTGGCTAGATTATTAGCCGAAATTGAGGAGCAGAAAAAAGCTAAAGCGGCTATGAAACTGAGTAAAACAGAATACGATCCGGGACCTCCGGATTATGATCCTGTAAAGGATGAAAATGTCATTGATGATAATAATTCAGACGCATCGGATATGGAAATCTTTGATGATGAGAATAGAAAATTAACACCTCCTGAAGTTGAGCAGGTTTATAAAAATGGAAAGTTGATTGCGCAAGGAGCCGATCTGGAAAACCTTTACAGAAGAATATTTGGATTAGAGTGTGAGATATGTGAGAGAAAATTCAAGACGTTAAGTGGTGTAAGAATTTTTTTTGACAATTTTTTTTCTTTCTACCTTATTAAAAAGTAATATTGAGGTGGTCGGTGGTACAGTCTTTGACTTTGAATTGAGAGATCCAGGGTTCAATTCCACCTGCTGCCAACCTACTCCACATTTACAACACAAGTATGTTGCTATCTTTTATAGCGTGTGGAGTGTATTTGGATTTATTTCAAATCCAGACTGCGTATAAAAAATATACTCCTATATTTTTTTTGTAATGCAAAATTTATAACAAACCCAAATACACTCCTAAAGACAAAAATAGTTAGCAATATCTTATGTTGTGAAGCAAAAGTGTGAAAATGAGAATGTTTGGGGTGTATTTGGTTTGATCACGTCAATCAAATTCTCAAAGACTGCCATGTGTTAAGTTAAAAAAATCAACATGTGTATATGAGAAATTGTGTGAATGTAAAAGAAGTGAAAGCTAAGTATGTGAGAACAGATCTATATGGCTTTCCATTCTCTCTGCCTACTCCACTTCGGACACGGCGTGAGGGTATAGTATAGTATTTAGTTTTATTTTGAACACAAATTCATCTTGGTTAAAAATATGTAAGTAAAATTGTCTAAATGAAATTTACTTTATATATTTATGTTATGAATTTTTTGACACAATTGGATGTCGGGGACTGGATTTTTTACTTACTAGAAGTGTAGATGTCAAACATATTTTGAACTACTACAGATTAATCATTCAAACTGATCACACTCATCCATAGTCAACCTATTTGAATAGGTATTAACTAGGTAGGTATGTTGTATATGATACACATACATATATGAACTTCCTTAAGGAGTGCACAACACAGAGTTTCGACGCTTAAGTCGATTCATAAGCGTCGAAACTCTGTGTTGTGCACTCCTTAAGGAAGTTCACATATGTATGTGTATCATATACAACAGTGTTTCCCAACCGGTAGTTCGCGAACCCCTGGGGGTTCGCTATGTGTACAAAGGGGGTTCGCGAAAATAATAGCGTAATGGCGGGATTTTAAATGGCCAAAGAATCTCCTTATTTAACTTCTGGCTCAGTATAAAAAATTAATAATTATTCTGTTCTGTCAAAGAAAGCCATAGACATTCTATTACCATTCTGCACAACATATCTGTGCGAGAAAGGATTTTCAACATATATACTTATCTGAAGGATAAATATAGAAGTAGGTTAAATGCAGAACCTGATCTAAGACTGAAATTGTCAGATATTGAGCCAAACTTTCAACTGCTTTGTTCCATGAAACAGCCAAAAATATCCCAATGTTTGTGCAATATGTAAAATAAATGTTCTACAAAATTTCATTGTTTTTTTGCCTATCATTAACGGCTACATAGGGGGTTCGCCAAATTCTGTTGGATTTTACTTTTGGTTCACGAGGAGAAAAAGGTTGGGAAACACTGATATACAACATACCTACGTAGTTAATACCTATTCAAATAGGTTGACTATGGATGAGTGTGATAAGTTGGAATGATTAATCTGTAGTAGTTCAAAATATGTTTTACTTTATATATGTTTGCAGTTATTTAGTCATTACAAGGAGATCCATAAAGGCAGTGGATTTATAAGATGTTGCAAGCACAAGTTCTATACTCGTTACTCAGTCAATAGACATCTGGTTAAACACATTCGGCCACGGAGTGTTGAGTGAGTATACAATAGTTATCAAATAAATAAATTAATAAACAAAACTCTATCAGATATAAATACAAATAAAACAATAGTAATAAATACACAATTTCGGCAAATACACGAAATGGTAGACAATTGCAACCGACAATCACACATACGACTTATGCTCAGAGATACCTCACCTTCTTTGGGCCAAGAATGTATAACCGAATAATTCCAAATATTTTTAATTTAATTTCCCCAAATGGGAAAAACTTTAGCAAATTGGTGGCGAAATGGCTCATGGAGAGGGGCAGAAGGGAGTCTGAGAGAGATCTGACGAACATAATACAATAACTACTAACTCTTACGTTAAACAAACTCGCACGTACTAAATGACTTGACGCACATAATGATGATCTATTATTATTTTTAACGCACATAATATGATGTATTATATTTATTATTTTTTAGATTGTTTTGATTTATTGTATTCAAGTGCACATGTAAAAGTCGTTTTTTTTTTGGTATTGCCCCAGAACAGATCTTAGTCTAGTGGGGCAATATATTCTTTAATGTTGATCTTTTTGTTTGTATTAACTGTTTCGGAATAAATGAATAAATAAAAAAAAAATTAGAGCTGTTATTCTATTGGCTGTGAATATATTCTGTAAAAATAGTAAAATACTTTTTATGAACAAGTGAGATGAAGAACAACTTTCTTGAGATGATATTGAAGTGGACCAAATACGTTTTTACCAATTTTTCATTTGAGTTTGTGGTCTATCTATAAATCGTGGGAGCGAAACTACACTATGTCGAATTTCAGCAGAAATGATTTATAAACATAGTATTGTAGTCCTTGTTATGCTTTTTTAAATGACATATTCATCGTCAATATTGTGAAATTCTTCAAAAAAGTGTGAGATACGATAAATAGCATGTTGAAGTAACTTTATTTGTCCGATATTTCAGGAGTCCAAGGACTCCTATTTATCCGTTTAGGTGACAATTTCCTTATCCTTTCAACTCTCTCTAGTATATCAGTACTACTACTATGATGATGATGATTTTATTTTATTTTTGACGCCGTTTAACAGTCCCTAGACCGTCTCAAGGGTGCCAGTGAAGAGTTCAGTTTTTAATTTGCTTCTGAAGCTAGTGACTGTCTGACTATGCCAGTGTTGGCATCTCTACATAGCATTTTTTTTAATACATTAAGGGGTTTCCCACCACTTTCCCCTAGATGTTTTAAAAGCTGAGCTTCTATATCATCCAGACTCAACTTTTGTTTGTTTCCATTTTTATATTCACTCTATAATTTTGAACACTTATTAAATATAAATAATTAATATTTTATATCGCCTGGTTAGATATCTGTTATTCCTTGATAGGAATTGGATCAACTATTTATATTATCTCTACATAGCAATCATTCACAGAAATTTTTAAGAGTAATATCGTGTTAACTAACATGTGAGAAGCAAATGTAATTTTGATGAAAAAACTTTGAACGGCCATACCGAAAAATGGCGTCCATTGAGATAGTATAGTTTCACTCCGGCGTACATAAATGTTGTTTACTATACAACTCCATTTAGTAGATAAATATGATATTGTGTTTGTTCCATTATAAGATGGTTATCGGTTTCCAGATGTCCTATTTGCAAGAAGGTTATCTCAAGGAAAAAATCATTAGGAGTGCACATGCAGGTACACCTTCCCATGGACCAGAGGCGATATCAGTGTGGCCAGTGTAAACTCGGGTAAGAGAATTACTACTTCTGCATCATCTTCCAAAAGTGGTTTATAATAATTATTATTGACAATTATGTAAGAAGCAATTTTTGTGAGAAGACAGAAGCAGGTACACCTTGAGTTTTAGAATTACATCCTCCCCTCATACCAGCATTTCATTGCTGTTTGAGGAATACGAAATGTTTATTGTTAACTATAATAAAATATCAATATAAATGTATCGAAATATAAGTTGTGTAATATTAAATAAATAAAATAAATTATTTCACCTGCATGTTTAAATAGTAGTCTGTAGTCTTCCTATAGATACAGGCAGCAAATGCAAGACAGCGCTCCAATATGCCAAGATGGCCAGCGGCGATACTATATCATATCGAGTATGCTCAGGATAAAGACTTCGAAACACATTAGTAAAATTTTGTAGGAGAAGCAAAAAACTGTAGCATAAAGAAAATTTCAAATTATTGTCATTATTATTTTACCATCTTATTGTAATGTAGTTTTTTGTTAAGAGAAAATATTCAGGAATTATCAAGTTATAAGCAAAAAAAAAAATGTTGATTGTCGCATGTATGGGATTATGCGGTTTGATGTCTTTGGTGTTAATAATGAAACTCACGCTGTTAGAGTCCTATATCCTATTGGATATTTACAATTAAGTCCTAGCTGAAAAAAAAAATATTATGCTTTCCTATATAAACTAGACGTTTTGACTACAATGTGTACAACAAACAAATGATTGATTTTAAAACATAAAATGACTTTTGCCAAAATTGTGGTTTGATGCCTTTGTCCTGAGCACAGTCAATATGTAACTGTATGAGTAACATATTACACTGTATGATAAAAAAATTAAAAATATTTTTTTTTAATTTTTATTTATTTGCTTTGCTATGCAAAATTTTTGTTCTTATTGATGTACAATTTCATGTCTGTCTATCTGCTGCATCGCTCAAAAACGCTCATATAATTTCATACTCCATCGAATTGCACTCAGCTGTCTTGACGTACATGAGTATTATCCGTTGATGCCAATCTACCGGGAGGTGTGGATACCTATTTTAATAGTCACTTATGTCAAAAAAATATTTATTTTTTCATTTTAGCTTCACACACATGGCCCAGTTAAGTCATCACGTGGCTAGGAGACACTCTGATCTGACCAACGCTGATCTTTACCAGTGTGACATCTGTTATAAGAAGTAAGTCCATCTTATATCATTCTACACAATACATAATAATTGGACATGTTGTTTTACTGAACTTGGGTACAACACAGCAACGATTAAGAGAAATAGTGTAAGGATATGCTGGGTCTTAAGTCATTTTTAGATAATGTTTAATATCATAGGTTATGTGATAGAGTGAGTGTGTGATAGAGAAAACGTTGCGTGATGGAGTGAGGAATCAGGATATTAGAAGAATGAGTGGATGCAAGAGGAGTGTTGTGGATAAAATGCGTGTAAATAAATTGAGATGGTTTGGTCGTGTGGAACGAATGGAAGAGGAAAGAATGACAAAGAGGATATACTTGTCTGAAAGGAGGGATGTGAGGAGGCGCGAGCGTCCGATAACTACATGGCTTGAACACGTAGATCAAATTCTCAAGGATGGTCGTATTTTGAGTTAGAGAAATTAACGTGTGTGCATGAGAAATTGTGGAGTGGAGGAGGCGAAAGAAGTATGTAAGGACAGATCTATATGGCGTTCCGTTCTCTCTGCTTACCCCACTTGGGATACGGCGTGAGGTAATAGATAGATTTTTCTTTGTTGTCGGTCCCTCAGTGCTGAGGATCGTGACCATCATTTGAATGGTGTGGACAAAATGCTTCCAGCGACTTCGATCCTCCGCTTTTCGTAGCACCTCATGCAAGGTCCCCCCCGTTGTCCCCTTCACCTGCTCACTCCATCTCATTGGTGCGCGCCCCCTAGCTCTATTGCTCTCCACACTTTCAGTCAAAACAAGTCTCTCCAGGTTGTCTGGTTCTCTCCGTGCGATGTGCCCAATGTACTGCAGGACACGGCGCATTCATATGGTGGACAATGGTTGCTGTATTTTAAGTTCTTCGAGGATGGACATCATACAAATATCAATATTAATAAACACAGTTAATTTTTCACTAATTTCTTTTCAATAAAACTCGAGTTTATTTTTTTTTTCCAATCAGTCCTCTTGATAATGTCAAACTGACCTTTTGACGAAAGCGCTGCTCGAGTTTTATTAAAAAAGAAATTGTGAAAAATTAACTGTGTTTATTAATATTGATATTTGTAATCATGAATTTTCACTATGTGAATGTACAAACATAAGAATTGTTTAATATCATAATTTTTCTTGCGTCAGGTTCACAACGAAGCCAGTCCATGACTACCACAGACGCAGTGTCCACAAAGAGGCAACTGATTTGTGTCAGGAATGCGGCAAGACTTTCAAGACAGTGGCCAGCCTTAATGCTCACATCAAGAGGGTCCATACGGAGGGAGGAGATCCCAGAATGAAATGTCCTCACTGCACCTCTATGTAGGTTTCATTTTATGAATGTTTTGATTCACAAAATGGATTTATTTATGGCAAAGGTCTGAAATAATCTTAATATTTATTATTTGGCGGTAACATTATGATTTAGTTAGATAGTTTCTAAACATCATGATGATTGTTTGGAGTAAAAAGACTACTAATATCACTATTATTCTATACTACGCACAGGCAAGGATTCTGCCATTCTCAAGCGAGGACTACAATACTATTGTTAGAGTTCGTCAGTAGCCTGGAGGTAGAATCTTGGCCTTATGCAAGTGCGCGGTTTGATCCCAGGTGCCGGTAAACTCCTCATTCGCGACACAAGCTTTTAGCTTACTGTGAAAAGTGTATGAAGTTGTATTTGGGTTTATAACTAAAACCCAGATACATCTTTTAAAAAAAATATTTTGTTCATAAGTTACTTTGGCCAAACTTGGACATAGTGCAGCTTCCTTCCGACTTACAGAAATGTAACATAACATATGTATGGAAAATTCACACAGATCGTGCTAGTCTCAAACTCAGATATGAATCTTGTATTATGGGGACTTACATGACAACACATATATTTATATACAATACACCAAATACATAATACATGTAACACCTAGATCCAGGACAATGTGAAAAGTTCATACTTAATATTTATCTTGTTTGGAATGGAGCCCGGAACCTTGTGATTCACAGTTAAGAGTGTCATCTCTGCGCTACACCGGTCGTCATAATCTGTATTGTGTCGTCTGTTTGACTTGAAATAAATAGATAAATATTAAATATTTTTGAGGTTGTTTTTATATATGATTGTTTTGAGTATTTTTGTGTTATTTTACAATTTTTTTGTCAACTCTATTGTCGTACAATAGGCTCTCATGGTTTATATATATAGTATAGTATCCTGTCTTTTTATGCCGTTTTTTTTCAGATGTAAGAAATCTAATTTGAAGATTCACATTAAGACCGTACATGAGCATATCCGCAAACCGTGTCCTCACTGTGATCAACTCATCTATCCCAAGTCAATGCGCAGCCACATCAAACACAAACATAACGCAGGTCTCCTCTATCCATGCGGATACTGCGAGAAAAGGTTCAAGTGCGAGAAGTACCTTAAGGTAATAGAATTATCTATTTTTATTTATATCCGTGATATGCCATCTATACTGAATGTCTCTAACACTTATTGGCATCGAGAAGGCACCGTGCATGATTTTTACATGCAGTGTATGTTACACATAATAAACATGGAGGTTGTCCTCTCCATGTCAGTAAAAATTAAGACATTCAGTATTGAAGTCTGTAAGATATTAAACAACCATTGTGACTGTCCAGAGCTGAAGAACATGTTACACAGAATCCAGAATGAGCACTTGCGAGATTCACTCAGAACTCTCGAAGACATTTCCTTGTGAACCGAGATGATTTTAGCAGGACATTAAAAATTTGCAAAAACGAGCGGGAGGCCTCTCCTTGTAGTTTAATTTTTTTACTTAGTTATATACCATCGCAACATATTCCAATAGTGGTGTAGCCAGCAGAAAAGTGTAATCTTGTTGTCACTAATCATGACACTTGGTTTACAGAAAATAATTTTACGGCAATCATTACACAAGAATGTAAATGTGTGTTGTGTTATAGGATTGTATAATTATATAGGGGAAATAACCAAAGTAAAGTAAGGGAAATAACCAAAGTAAAGTAAAGAATGTTAAAGTAATGTTTAACCGCTGAGACAAAGTAAAGTTAAAAACTGACCCAGTCTGCCTTGGTACGGGCTCATGCCCAGTTAGGTACATTTTATGACATTTATGCTCTTAAAATACTGTTAAATAAAAAGATGTTTTTATTTTCAAATAAAATATTTAAACTTGAATCACTATGTTTATTTGTTACATAAATTAATGTAACAAATAAACATAGTGATTCAAGTTTAAATATTTTATTTAAAAATGTCTCGTAATTGTTACATAGTTAATGCCTCTAAAATAAGTGAAGATGTTTTTATATTTGTTACAGTTCCACATTGTCCAACATACGGGCGTTCCTAATTACATTTGCGAGTACTGCCCAAAGACTTTTGCATCTAGTGGCAACTATCACACTCACAGGAAACGGGTTCACAAGAGAGAACTCGATAGAATTGCACAGGAAAAACTCATGGACTCTGTAAGTTATAATATACATTTTTTTCGCAGTCTTATATTCCCTTTAGGAAGGTGCTTCAGAATGCTAGGAATGTAGTGGAAAGAGGTGATTCAATTGGTACAGAGAAGAAGGCATTTTCCCATTTCTTCCCTTCCCTTTTTACATCTTAATATTGAGTTTAATCTATAGTTCTCTCCATTGAATCCTGTGTGTATATCATTAAGTAAATACATATCTCCAGGCACTACACGAGGCACATCCAAATAGACCCACTGAATTAAACTGGAAATGACAAGTCTCAAATAAATAGATGGATATGGAGTTCCATTTTATCTGCCTGTACAGAATAGGTTTAAAGTATGGTATAGTTGTATTCAATTGCATTTTTGTTAATAGAGTCAATATATTTTGACTTTATGAAAAATGTATATATATAAATTAATTGTGTCGCTGAGTTTCGAAATCCGCTATAACACATTCAAATGTATGTGTTATAGCGGATTTCGAAACTCAGCGACACAATTAATTTATTAATTCTTTACTGTACTTTGATGATTACAAGCAACGAGATAAAGAAATACATTCACATTATAATAATAATAAACTTTATTGCACAATAAGGAGCATACATAATTACCAAGTTATAAAATAATGTGATACAAATAAATTATATTGTGCAATGGGCGAGCTTATCGCAGAAGCGATATCAAATACAGTCGATACAGTACGATAATTATACAGTCAATATAAAAAGCGTGAGTTTATGGCCAAGGCGCACTATCTCTTCCTACTAACCTAAAGGAATAGACTCAGAATCACAAAGATTTAAAGAAACAAAAAAAAGCTTTAAAAATAAATATGTGTACATTGGTATATATACAAACATAATAATTGTAATCCAAAAAAAAACGAAACAAAATGGTTATATGATAAACAGTAAAAAGTTGTATTAGTAAGTATAATAAAAATGTAAAATATTTTTATAAATAATCAATTTGAATTTGTCATTATTCAGGAATCTGTCCCGGTTTACAACCCTGACGAAGAGAAACGGATGAACAGCAAGCAGATAGATTTTGACCCTCAGTTACTGCAGAGCATCCGCTACAAGAATCCCACTATCTTCACCATCGAACAGTCCAACACAAGCGATACCACAACCGTCAACAATATGGAACAAC
Organism: Athripsodes cinereus; assembly: GCA_947579605.1. NCBI lineage: Eukaryota > Metazoa > Arthropoda > Insecta > Trichoptera > Leptoceridae > Athripsodes > Athripsodes cinereus. The sequence continues at coordinate 7,808,638 of OX388325.1, read as the reverse complement.
ATCAATACGTAGACACCATAAACTACTAGACTGCAAATATTCTTTTTTAAAAATGAATCTGGGTTTACTCAAATATACCCCAAACATTCTCATAGTTAGCCGTAGGCTTGTGTCGTGAAGTAGATCGGTAGGCGGAATTGAACTCAGGACCTTTCAGTTGAAAGTCCAAGACTACCATTAAACTGCAGATAATGTCGATTACATCTTTTTCTCTTGTCCTGGTTTGCGCTCAAATACTTCCATCAGAAATTGTGCGCCAATACACTAAGCAAAGATCTGTAGTCTCTGTCGTAATACAGTAGGAGTGATAATGGTCCTGGCTGAGTCATGTCTTACGGAGAATGACAATAAAAGTTTGCCAAACAGAGCATTTTTCTTTTGTCTACAAGGGTTCCGATTGTCCGGATGTCTCTTGTTTACAATACACCGTTTCTATGAAAACGGTGACATCAGAGAACTAGGAATATCGTGGGAAGAGATGACTCAATTGGCGGTGTAAAGATGCTGTTCTGAAAGGAGGAGATTGGTTTCTGTGCTCTCGGGAAGAGTTTTGAAGGGTAAATCGTGTTGTTGATGAAACTATCCAACCACCGATCAGATTAAAATTTTTGAACATTTTTTTTATATTTGATTAGTGATTGATTATTCTCCTATCAAAATTGATAAATGTTTAATAAAGTTTTCACATTTTACTGGGTTTTTACACCTACACGAGTGAGGATGTTAAGAATATTACTCGACAGACATCCCATCCGTACAATTGACAGACTGTGCAAACTCCCTTTAGTAGGAAACGGGAAAAGTGCTCCAATGCTTATGAATTGGCTAACTATGTTGCTGAGTTTCGAAATTCGCTATAATACATTGTTGTGATTTGGAGAAATTCGATAAAAACTATTATACAAGTATTAAATGTAGGTACTTTCCTGAAATAAATTGTTCATTTTGTATTCTTAAAAACAACTCATAAAGGGATATAGGTAGCTGGCTTATTTTCTCATCATTTTATTTTATTTTTTTGTACAAATGGTGTGTGTGTTGAAAGAAACAATTTTCTACGGTTATAGAATATTGAATTACGAATCCAACGACATATATAAATCAATTTTTGTGAAAAATTCGAAACTCAGCGTCACAATAAATAATGGTTTGAAACAGGGATTGGTGAATGTCCATGTGTAAAGTGCACTTAAACCAGCCTAAGCCAATTCGTAAGCATCGGAGCACCTTTTCTGTTTCCTACTAAAAGAAGTTTGCACAGTCTGTTGGTTGTGCTGATGAGGTGTCTATTGAGTGTCCATTCTTGAAATCAATATGTGTTTGTTAATAATATAAATCATATTTCTCAATATGTGTTTTCATAATTTGAATACCTACTTTTTGTATATTTGTGAACATGTGAAATAATTTAAAGAATATTTAATACAAATATGAATGATTTTTGTATTGAAATTGTACAAATCCATTTGCAGTTAAATGTCAGTAGTAAAGTTATTAAATGTAACAAGGGATTTTGACCGAATTCAAGCAGAAATATGCTTTTCATGGTCGCAGTAAGGTCTATGAAAAACTAAAGTGAAGTGCACATTTTTGTTATATGTATAATGTTGGTCTTTGGTCAGAAGAATCCAATAGATGATTGAATTTTGACGAATTCAATGTTTTAACCATTCGTTGTGTCAGTGTAGTGTTATGAATTGACTCAAGGCTTGGTTGTATGCGTCAAAACTCTGTGTCATGCACTCCTAGAGGAAGTTCACATATGTATGTGTATCATATACAACATACCTACCTAGTTAATACATATTCAAATAGGTTGACTATCAGTGAGTGTGATCAATTGGAATGATTTTTCTAAAGTGATTCAAAATGTGATTAACATCTACACTTCTAGTAAGTAAAATTCAGTTACCAACATCCAGTTGTGTCAAAAAATTCACAACATAAAAAACAAGTGTTTTTTTTGTACTATATAGATTTTTATTGAGAGTGACATCCTTCGTCTTTCAAGGACATTGTCAATCGAGATTGTTCTTTCAAGATTTACACTGTCTTTGAAAGAAGAGGAAAAACGTCTCTCAATAAAAACATTTTTTTTTAATTTCATCAGATTTTAACGTTGATATTATTTACTGCTATTTTTTTATAGAAACTTCATAGAACCGACTGTTTTGGAAAATGCAGTTGTATAGAACTCATAACAAAGGATATTTCTGCCTGCATACTTTAAAAAAATGTTGATTTGTTTAATTTTGTTACTATGTCGTACATTATGTAAGTCAATTGTTTAATGTAAATTCTTTTTCAGTGATGTTTGTATATTATTATAAGCTACATAGAAAATAAAAATATTTGTAGATTTTATTGCAATTTATTGTTTTTTTATTTATTATGTCCCTTTTTGTGTTTAATAGACCCATGACTCTTGCACATTCCTCCAGAAATAAACAGAAGTATAATGGGCTTGAATAGAACATCCCACTCTTTTATGTCATTTTTCTGGTGTCCTACATGCCCATAGGTACCAAACTGAAAATATTGTGAGTCAAACAAAGGTCTCACAACGAAAGTCATGTATTGTCTTTACCAGGGGTCTCCAAATTATGAAGTCTTAGGGCCATAATGATTACTTCAATATGTTCCAAGGGTTAAAACAGTTTTAATTTTTCTGCCCTTCTTAGCTACGTCTGACTTCTGACGTGTCGCAGAGTGCACGACCTAAGCAAACATACTCTTTTTTTGCATTTCAATTACTATTACAATTAAATAAAACTGAGTAATTATCATGTGTTTTCATCACCAATTAATCCCAGCAATAGTAACAACAATAAGACATTGGCTGTTGCGGGCCGGGTTTATGGCACTGGCGAGCCAGATTTGGCCCCGCATGCCGTAGTTTGGAGACCCTTGGTCTATACTATACTTTGCCCTCACGCCGTATCCCAAGTGGGGTAGGCAGACAGGACGGAATGCTATGTTGCTTTGCTCTTACATACTTCTTTTGCTTCCATACTCATGCCGTTTCTCATACACGAATGTTGAATCCTCCTACTCAACACACGCCCATCTTTGAGAATTTGTAAGCCACATAGTCCTTGGACATCTCCACTTTCTTACACCCTCTCTTTCAGATAAATACACCCTTTGCAACATCCTTACACATGTCTTATTTACATGAATTCTATCCACAGCACTCTGTTCGCATTCGCTTATTCTCCTAATACCATCATTCCTCCCTCCATCACATAAAAAATTACCAAAGGTATTTGCTCTCTATTTCAAATTGTGAAAGCTGAGAGAAAAAAGGGTAAACCAATACCACCTCCTTTACACGAGACTTGTCTCTATACTCTCTATAAGGAGGATGTTTAGATTTAAGTTTTTATCAAATAGTCAATGTATTGTCATGGTCTGTATAATTGTTATGTTAAAAAAATAAATAAAAAAAATAAAAAAATAATAACAAATTGAATTAAAAACTGAGTTTTTTGCACAAATTGATGAAAAATAAAAAAAATTAAAGCTGCACCCATCTAGGAAACATTGGGTACACCCTTGGCACAAAATCGCAGTAAGGGATTGAGAGTGAATACAATATCTAACAATAATAATTATAAATTTTAATAGGTATAATGAACCAAAGACATTATACTATAACAAGATAGTGCACTTAAAAAAAAAAACATGCCACCTAAGATAGAATGTATTGGGGCACTACAGTCCCTTTTTAACACATAGTAATATGTACATAATATCTTCTATTAATGTACCATAAACTGATAATATCGACTGTCCAGTTCCATGTCTCATATTCGATGAATAATTTTTTATTTTATTTTAGTATAGGTACATATTTATATTATGCTTTAAAAACACATCAGAAAGTGAAATATACCTACTATTAACTAGCTGACCCGGCAAACGTTGTTTTGCCAAATACTAATATAGCTATAAAAAAATAGGGGTTGATGGTAGAAGAGTGAAAAATTAGGGCTTTATGTATTTTTAAATGCCTCACCATAAAAAAATAAAAATAAAAAACGAAAACTCGGGGTGGACCACCCTTAACTTTAAGGGATATGAAAAATACACTTCGGCCGATTCTCAGACCTGCCCGATAAGCACACAAAATTTCATCAAAATCGGTCCAGCCGTTTCGGTGGAGTATGATAACAAACATCGTGACAAGATAATTTTATACACATATTAGATAATCGCTCCGATGTTAAAGACATCGCTGTCTTTGTTCTGTTCAATAGTTAGACCAATCGAAATGAATGGGTACATTATTTTTTTTCCATAACTAAATATATAAAATTTCAAGGGAACTTAGGGAACTGTGTATTTTTTATAGTTAGGTATTTATTTGTGGAATTGAAAGAGTGGCTTTAATTGTGTGTGTTGCCAATTAAATCAAAACTTTCGAAATTCTCAATTTGTTGAATATATGGACGTTATTGCGACGTGGGAAAGCCTATTTTTACTTGAATTTAGTCAAAGAGTGAATAACAGTCTTGTTATGTATGATGTCTTTGATAAAATATTTATAAGCGGATTTAGAAAGAGCTAATTAAACCACTGAAGTGTGAATTCAAGATCACGATACTCAGAAATGAGGAAACTTGTAGGAAATACCGAGGTTTTATATTGCAATGCAAAAATTGTTTTATTTCAACAAAATAATACACTAGGATAATGTTTTAGCCTCTCACTGTTTTAATTAATTATTTAACATTAGTTTGTGACGGGTGATTTCTTTAGTACCTATTTTGTTTTGAAGTTTATCTATGTTGTCGTCTGTTAATCGGGATTCTCGTGTTGTGAAACTGTTTTCGACTCGAGCTTCCAACGAGCATGCTGTCCTCATTTTAAGAGTTAGAAATGTCAAAGATAGCTCCGGCATGGAGATTATGATAACCACAAAACATGAGAATGATTGCGAAAACCTGAAGAAGTTTATTTATTTACATAACAAACGGCTGAGTCAGCCTTTACAAATAAAAAAAAACAGTCAAAAAAAATAATGCATAAACAAAGAAAAACAATATTCAAAAACATGTTTATCAAACCATTATTAACTATTCCATGGAGACTCCATTTTTTTTAATATAAATTATCTGTGTGTTCTGCTATAAAATGCTAATTATTATTCGCAGAACTGCATGGTTTCTCTTGACACAATAATAAACACGATCCCAATCTTGTCATGATCCCACACGACGCTCGAAGTGACTATGTAGTCAAAAATAAGTGCATACCAATCTCGCGGTTGCGTAGTATTTTTGACTATAGTCTTTTTGCGAGTCGTATGATTAAGATTAAGATAAGATTAAGATCGTATTTAGATTGTGTCAAGAGTAACCCTGCGTCACATATACGATATCTACAATTCAGCTGTAATGAGGTATATTGCCACATATTTTGATTTTCTTATTTTTATTGACACAGAGAGAGCAACTTGCATATTTATAGTCTACTAGCTACCTCATTTGTGGGATATGCCGTGGTGGGATATTAGTAGAGGCTTTTACAGTTAGTAGGTAAAGAGTTTTACACCGTAAAACTCTTTGAAAAGAGCGGGAGATCAATTGTTTCGGAATTTTCTGCATGTAAAAAGTACTACTACTATACTATACTATTCCCTCACGCTGTGTCCCAGGTGGGGTAGGCAGAGAGAACGGAACGCCATGTTGATCTACCCTTACATACTTCTTTCACTTCCTCTACATTCATCCAGTTTCTCATACATGCACGCCGATTCCTCTTACTCAACACGCGACCCTCCTTGAGAATTTGGTCCACGTAGTCAAGCCACGTATTTTTTGGACGTCCGCGCTTTCTCACACCCCCTCTTTCAGATACACACAACATCTTCGTCAATTTTACACCATCCATTCGCTCCACATGACCAACTCATCTCAATTTATTTACACGCATTCTATCCACAACACTCCTCTTGCATCCACTCATTCTTATAATATCCTCATTCCTCACTCTATCACGCAACGTTTTATAGTAAAGGAGTAGGTCAATAGTAAAAAGTAATCTAGTAATATTATTAGGTTAGTTGGAAGAGATCGCGCCTTTGCGATAAACTCGCCCTCTAGATATTGATTATATTTAATTTGAATGCATTTCTCTATAAAATTGTATGTTTTGTAATGAAAAAATAAATAAATATAACTATATACATATCTATATCCTGAAACCGCAACCTATTTGGGGTAAACAGAGTGAACGAAGCGCCATATTAACCTGTCTTTACATACTTCTTTCGCTAATTCCACATTCATACAATTTACTTCTCATACATGCACGCCGATTTCTCTTGTGCCTACTCAACACGCAGCCAATAATGAAAGAATTGCAAGGAGGAAATACCTGTCTAAAAGAAAGGATGTGCGAGCAGTAGGGAGCGCGGGCGTCCGAGAACTATGTGGCTTGATTACATGGATTAAATTCTCAAAGGCGGCCGTGAGTTGAGTAAGAGAAATCGACGTGCGTCCATGAGCTGTAGTTGTATGACAATAATATGACTATTTATACCTATAGCCCGTACTGTGATAATATCACTTCAAGGGCGCTTTACATTATTTAGGATCAACATCCACGTCCATTTAAAAAAAAATTACATAAATTCAATTAAAAAATTGTCGTCAGAAAGATAAAAAATCATAAAAATAAAAAGCATGCTACGTACAACAGAGATGCGAACTTTGCGAGCCATTGCCGGAAAAAGTCTGCAAGAAATGTGTGAGAAATACTGTAATCCGGGAGATATGTGAGGTCCAAGATGTTGTCAGATGGGGAAGACAACGCCGAAGATTTTGGTACGAGCATGTCCAGAGGATGGGTAGCACCAGAATCCCAAAGATTGTTCTACATGGACTACCTGATGGACGACGCCTACCCGGAAGACCCCCTAAACGATGGAAGGACAGCTGGGCATCCACATCGCAAGAGGACCCTCCTGCATGAACAGACCTCTGGGTCTAATAAAAGATTTAGAAGAAGAAGAAGAATAATAAAATAAAAATCATAATAATAAAATTAAAAAATCAAAAAAATAAAATACAAAAATAGAATGAATGTATAGAAGCGAATAAAATATATAAGGATAGATCTATAGGTATGTCGTTCCGTTCTCTCTTCGTACCCCACATGGGATGCGGCATGAGGGAATAGATAGATAGACAGATTAAATGCAGTTAGTCTACTGAAGTCTACTCAATTTGCGAGAAATGCTCCGATGGTATGAATATAATTTATTTATATTTTTTCATAATAAATTTTACGAAACAATTTATTACTTAACGCAATTATAAAACCACTATAATTATAAAGCAAATAATAGGGTAACCAACACAACGGTTCTGTGGGTATGTTAAAAATGAATTTGTGGTCACCCTATATTTAATTCCGCATGCTATCTCGGTCACACCCCTCTTTCCCTCTCATTTTATTGCTCAAGGCCTTCGATATTATGCCAAAAACATTGTAATTATTCCGAACAATATTGCACAACAAAAGGTACAAAACAATCACTTGACACAAAACAAGTATGTTTTAAGTGTAATCGATACCTTTTTGTAAAGTATCTCTATTTTCTTGCTCATAAAGTTTTCCCCCTCCAATGACGTCATGTCAAAAACCTCTCAAATATTTTATCATAAAAAAGGACAACCAAATTATACAACAAACACAGCAAATCTATATATTAAAATTAGCCCTTTTTATATCGTGTCTTTTGCACGTAAACAACCTTCAAAGCTTGTTTGTAAAAAAGATTTTCGAATACGTACACAAAATATTTTCTATCAATGTAATTGATTTAAACATTTTGTTGAAGCTATTTTTTATGTGACGTCATGGGCATTGAAACCTCCAAGATGGTTCAGTGTAAAATATAGTTGAAAATTGTATGAATTAAATTTTTGTCCTTACGTTCACTATGTACATTTTGTTGAGGTGTTCATAAATAGTTTTGAATTTTCATTCGACGTTCCATTCATCGCAGACCTACACCATAATAGAAAGGCGTTTACGTTTTCAAATTCAGTACCTCTTTAGACCTCGCGGGGGAGGGACGTTCGTCGCAAGTTACCGAATAAATTTCGAAATATCCCGAATGAAAACAAGATCTTACATCTCTTTCGCACTTGTGTATGTGATTAATAATTTTATCTCCTTCATTCGTTTATAAAGTGTATTGTTTATCTCATTTTTATAAATGTATTCATATATATCCATCCTTTTTTATTTGATATGATATTACTACAATACCATTAAAAATGCTTAAAAATTGAAAGTTTTTTGTTGTGTAGTATTTTTTTTTATATTCTATCAAATAGTTTTAATTAAATATTAATTTAATTTTCATTAAATTCTAATTTGTTTATACGTATAAGAGAACGAGAAGAAAATAAAATAAAACATCGAAAAAAAAGTGACTGTTTTCTCAAATTGCGTAAATAAATCTATTACGTGTACCTAATAGTTGATTCATAGTTTTAAGTTTTCGAGCGTCATGTAAAAGAGTGTTGGTTGCAAATGATTAGTTACGAATTACATGTTACGTGTCCCGGATATAAAATAGTGGTTTTATTATTATAATTAGTTATGTGAGCAGTTATTTACTGTTCGTACTCTTTGTCTTCTATAAAAGGGATGCAGTATATATATAATAATTATTATTATAACAGTATCACTCGATATACATATATAGAGAAAGAGAGAGAGCAACTTTCTATTCGGATTTTATGAAATAGGTATGTATGTGTTTTTTTTATATATTTTTATTCCACATTGCATTTGACACCCAAAAAACAATGAACTAAACCAAAAAAATATTATTTAATTTCTACATTTTATGTCAACTTAAAATAATGAAAATTCCTTCATGCATACCATCACGGCATTTCTTATTAGTGGGGTAGCCAACGAACTACCGTGATGGTGTTTTCGTGTGTGCTGTGTAAATCTTCAGATGCCTTCTCATCTCGGACCTTTTGGATTCTGTACTCGGGCCATTTTATTTATTTATTTATTTTCTTTTATAAACATACAGTTATAACATAAAAAAAACAATATACAGCCAAATCAATAATTACAGTGAGTGAACCAGCAAAATTTTCTTCCCTCATTTTTGAGGATATTCTCAGCACCGTGACTGGAAGCTCAAAGGAGAGAGAACATCGAAGATCTGGGGGCCTAAAATAGCCGTATTGAGCAATTCGTTTACAGATGATTCATTTCCCGAATTGCCAGCAGATCAGTAGCAATTCCTCTAATTTTCGTAAAATGGTCACGATTGTACGCGATTCACCCGCAATTCATTTCATCAAATGATTCATATTTGGTGAAATGTTGCCGTTAAATCGTTTTACAATTCCTAATATGATTTTATTATGATTCATATAAAGTGGCCTTTTTAGCCCCCCTGTTCTGCATATCCGAAAACATAAATACCACTGGAAATAGTTCTTTGGTATTCAAATAAGAACATAATATGATATTTACAAAATTTGTAATTATCCATTCACAGTGTCTTCCACAAATGAGGTAATCATCAAACCAACTGCTTTCAATAAACATACAATTTGTCTTCTGCGTGTCAATAAAGTAAAGGCATTCAAGAAGATGTTTTTTATATGCATTTTACAAAAAACATTTTATTGTGTAATTAAATAGAGTAAGAGAAATAACCAAAGTAAAGTTAAGAATGTTAAAGTTCCTAATGGTAAAGTGCTGAGACAAAGTAAAGTTAAAAACTGGCTCAGTCTGCCTTGGTACAGGCTCATGCCCAGTTAGGTAGATTTTGTGACATATCATTATGCTCTTAAAATACTCTTAATAAAATAAATATGTACATACCTATTATATTTTATTACAATTTAGCCACAATATTAACGCACCAAGATTAAATTAAGTAAACTTAAGAAAATTCTTTTGTTCATTTTTATTTTATTTTATTACTGTATGGACATCGAAGGAGTGCAGTCAACAGATTCCACAAATGGAGGTTTTATTGGCCGGCCAACCCTTTAGGTTACCCACTATGGCACCTCCGGTGTGAATGAGATTTGTTAAGAATTTCGTATAAATCAAAGTCTCCAGATTTCTATAGGATCTGGGCGGACGATGGGCCTCCTTAAGTGTAGTTGCTTGGTGTTTAATCGTTAGTAATGCATTCTTAAGACATGCCGAACCCATTCTTATATGGTTGTTGTACTATTTAATCATAGTTCTTATATTTAGCATTAGTCAGTAGATGTTGTTGACCTTGGCAAGTTTATGAGAAATATAATCACTCACTCTCATAAATCTGTCATACTGTTACTCGATACAATTATAAATTGTACATACAAATAACGACTGTCCATAGCTAATCAAGTATGTAGACATGTCTTACAATTGAGAAATCGTTATTTTTGTCAAATTTCGATATTATTGACCGAAGGTATTTGTTGGAAGTCCATTTCAAGATACGGGGAAAAAAATCAGCTCAAAAAACAGTACAGAAAACTAGAAAAAATATGGTGCTTTTTATATTTTTAAATGTGCATTTTTAAGGTTTTTATCATCATTTGAAAAAGCGATTTTCGCATTTCGTCCACTCGTGGCAGAGCACTGTTTGGCGTCATCAGCCGCTACAAACAGTACCTACTAAGAGTGAAATGTGTGCCAATACAACATAGCGCCTAGCGACGTCACAACGTGATAATTCAATTACAGAAAATATGTATTTTTAAAATGAAAATAATGAATGAAAAGTTTTATTTATCGTTTCTTATTAGGATATTCGTGATCAGCGTATATTTATTAATATGAATTGATAACCTTTATTCATATTCCTCACACAAGCATTTTCCCCATTGAAAAAAAAACAGTGTGTAGTTAGCTTCCAAATGACATTTATTAACTTCGCGTACTAGTATTTGGAGACTCTCGACTACATCATCAGGCGATTAGAAAAAAGTGAAATAAGATACAGAGACAAGCAGTAACTTGAAACAGAAAGTGAAATATACCTACTATTCACTGTGTCGGTGTTTACGTAGTAGAATTCCATATCGAAATTAAAAAAGAAATAAATGAGTTAGTCGGTAGCCTGGAGGTAGAGTCTCGGCCTCGTGAACAAGGAGTCCGTGGTTTGAAATGTTTAGAATATTTAGGTACTAATTTTTTTTATTGATTAACCGGATTTGGGTGCAGATGACAAAACCAATCAGAAACCTCGATTGGAGAACCATGTCTACACAATGCAACATTGTGTAAGATCTAATCGAAAGAAGTGAGAAAGGTGCAATTGAGATCTGAAAAATGAGATCCCAATAAAATGGTTGCTTCTAAGGATTGCATAAAGCGTCTCTCGATTGGTGGACCTTAAGTCGTGACAGTGAGAATGGTGGAATTGGTGAACGTTGTCCATGGACACCGAAAGTGATCACTTAAGCCAGCCTAGAGCCAATTCGTAAGCGTTGGGACACCTTTCTCACTTCCTCCGATTAGATTTTACACAATGTTGCATTGTGTAGACATGGTTCTCCAATCGAGGTTTCTGATTGGTTTTGTCCGTGGTTTGATCTCAGGTGCCGGCAAAACTCCCCTTTCACAACACAAGCTTTAGCTTACTGTGAAAGGTGTATAAGGTTGTATTTGGGTTTATAATAAAACCCAGATATATCTTTAAAAAAAAAAGAAATGTTTTCTTCTTCTATGTTATGTTCTTAAGAGACGTCTTTCGTCTTATAAGGATAATGTCAATATCAGAGATCTCGTAGATTGACAATGTCCTTATAAGACGAAAAACGTCTCTCTCTCAATAAAGAACATATTAAAGCAGAAAAAAACACTCGTTTTTTTATTTCGTTATGAAAATATACTTTATTATGATAATGCACTGTTTAAGACATACTTTTTATTTATTTATTTATACATTCAACGACATAAAAGCCTTTTGGTACAATGACTAATGTACAAGTGATATAAATAATTTCCTAACATAAATATAAAACAACAACAAAAAAGTCAGCAAAAAAAACATTATCAGAAAGTGAATAACATAATTACAAATATAACAATAATAATGAAGTCAATCCTCCACCCCCAAGTGATCTCATATGTTAATTTTTCTATCTTTTAGTAATAGTTTTCTTTTTTTAATAATAAAAATTTTTGTACGTTTTTTTCTTCTTCTTTTCTGCTTTTTATGTTTCAAACTGTATTTTGGTATGTTAGCGATGGCTGCTTGTGTGATATGCTAGTGAGAACAGATGAATGAGCGGAATGTGTGATACTTAAATAATTGACTTATCTGTGGTACATGTTTGTAGATGACAGCTGAGTTATGAACGACTTTTTTATATTTTGTAAACCATATTTATAGTTGTTATCTGTTATGTGCTTTTACCAATTAATAAAATAAAAATAAAATAAATATAGCAAATCGTGTTTACAGACAAATATAAAAAAAAATAAAAACAATAATTATGCTTAGCAAATAAAATACTATAAAAGTGTAGAAATTTTAATCAATTAAAAATATTTTTATAACATACATCATTGTTCCATTCAACTGACTTTTACGGGACACTCAAAAACTTACAGAAAAGAGATGAGCTTCATTATTTGCCGGGAACTCCACGGAAATAAGTTTAACGTATTTCTAAAATATCTTTTATGAAACAGTCGATAAAATAAAAGTGTTTAACAAAAGAACTTAAATATTAAGATAAAATAATAAATGAGAAAGTCGATTGAACGAAGGGGTGGAAAAAATATGAAAAAAAATCAATGAGACTTTTTCGGACATTAATTGACACTTGATTGATAAGACAAAAGATGTCTTACTCTCGAAATAAATCAATCAAATAAAAAAAGTTAGTTATTATTTTATAGAACTCTAACAAAATGTAATAATAACAATCAATGTAACTGTTTTAATCACCCTTTGGTATTCCTATCGGGAACACAGAGAGGAAGAGGATTGTTGTATATATAGAAAAAAAATCTGATAAGTACTGCACTAATGTATGGAATCTCTAGAACAAAATTAATACTATAAATAATAATACCGATGTATTGGAGTTGTATTTTGATAGAGATAACGTTATAAGTAGAGATGCAACGAATAGTACGAGTATATTTGCCGAATACCGAATATTGTGCAAGATCATGTGCCGAATAACCGAATATTCGGCAAAACAAAGGTGAGAGTGTGCGGTACTCCCGACCGCGCATCTTCGTGTTGGTATATCATAGACATAATATTATGTACAAGACTTGCAGTGCGGTACTTCTTTTCGAAATTTTTGTGTTCCAACATTAATAATATTATGTTATAATTATGTTGTTTCACTCCATATCAAACTAAATTACCTAATTAATTAGATATTTGAGGATTAACAATTATGCATCTGCAGCTGACAATGAAATAGCAACAATCTACAAGCTATTTTTAGTTCCTTCCAGTTTTAGATATAAACTATTCGGCAGAATACCGAATAATAGACATAATATTCAGCATTCAGCCGCATAGTAAAAACGTTGCCGAATAGGCAAAATACAGAATAGTTGCATAATATTCGTTGCATCTCTAGTTCTAAGGAAGAAATTAATGAAGAATTTTACAATATTATAATATAGGTACCATCACGGCATATCTCACGAACGTGGTAGCCAGCAGATTACCTGCATGTAATAAACATGCAAGCGGTCCTCTTCATGTCAACAAAAAATAAGACATTAAGGATGGGTGGCGAACCTCATCTCTGAAATTAAGAAGTAAAATGTCTTTATTTCTTTACACATTTGCCTTTCACGGAAAACTTGAAAACTCACGGAAAGGAGTAAGAGACCAATTCATTCCCGGGTGCTCCATGGAGAGTTTTAACCAAATTTATTCTGAAATTGTGTATGATCAGTAGAAAAGTTTTTTGTAGTAGTTACTTAATCAGAATCGTCTTTTGTAGTGCTTACTTACTATCCCGTGGAGCACCCGGTAAAGAATTGGTCTCCCACTCTTCTCCGTACGTTTTCGAGTGTCCTGTAAAAGGCAAGTGTTCGAAAAAATTAAGACATTTTACTTCTTAAATTCAGCGACGAGTTTTGCCACCCATCCTGAATGTCTTGATTCTATATTGACACGGAGAGGACAGCTTGCATGTTTCTTACATGTAGCTGGTCTGCTGGCTACCCCACATGTGGGATATGCCGTGATGGTATAGTAGTAGTAGTAGTACTTACTAGAATATTATTGTCTTTTGTAGTACTTACCTACTTACTCTTTTGTAGTGATATATATTTATTGTTACTGTGTGTTTTGCTCTATTTATCTTCGTTTTCTTTTTTGTATATTTTTATCGATATATTATTATTGCTGATATTCTTTGATGTTATAGTGGTTATCAATATGATATTATTTCTACGTTTTATATGTCTTTATATGTTCTGACGAAATGTCCTCAACGAAATGACGAAATGTTCTCGTATAATGTTCTGACGAAAGTGGAATAAATGCTGTGGAGATGAGATCGCTGAGGAGGATGGTTGGTAAAACGTTGCGTGATAGAGTGAGGAATGAGGATATTAGAAGAATGAGTGGATGCAAAAGGAGTGTTGTGGATAGAATGCGTGTAAATAAATTGAGATGGTTTGTCCATGTGGAACGAATGGAAGAGGAAAGAATGACAAAGAGGATATACTTGGCTGAAAGGAGGGGTGTGAGGCAAGTAGCGCTCGATCCTTTCTGCCTATCCCGCGAGAGAAGCGGCGTGATGGTATGTATGTAAAAATATGATTCTATACAACGCGACTTTTATTTTGGGAAAGATTGAGTTAAGCAGTTGGTTATTGTTACATACGATTTAAACAATATTGATTCTATACAATGTTTGTGTTTATTTCCATAAATTAATTTGGATTTGTACAGACTAAACGTCATATTAATCAATATATTGCTAAATATTGTTATACAGTAAAGATGAATATATATTGTTATAGAATTTTGAATTAATTTTACTTTTATTTTGCATTTTTGTTATTAATTATTCTAATATGATATTGTAGTTATTTTGTTCTGTTTTATCTAAGTTTAATATTCAATTTCAATTAACATAACAATATAATCCGCTACGAAAATATGCAACATAAAGGCAACTGGCAGTATATACTGTAATCTATACTAATATTATAAAGAGGAAAGATTTGATTGTTTGCATTGCTCCGAAACTACTGAACCGATTTGAAAAATTCTTTCACGGTTGGGAAGCTACACTATCCCCGGGTGACATAGGCTATATTATATTTAAAAAAAAATAGGGATCCTTACTAAAACTTTTTTTTTAAATACCTATCTACCCGTGCGAAGCCGGTGCGGACCGCTTGTTGTTAATAAATATATAACTAAAACAAAGGAGATATTTGTAAAACGGAAACGGAACGTTTGTGTTACGGAAATATACCCAATATATTTAACATTGTTTATTCACCTGTGATGAAATATGCCACCCATCCTGCATATCTCATTATTGCCAGAATATTGATTACACGGAGTGAATCCGCTAACTATTCCACTTCTGGGATTTGCAGCAGTGAAGGAACAATTTACTATGTTAAGAGATAGAATGAATTTAAAGGTTTGTGGTTCACCACGCGTTGATGTCTTTATCGATTTTGTATTGATTTTACTGTCGAGCTTTCCTTTGAATATGTATATGAAGCAGTAAGAGCACGCATGAATTATTAATTTATCTGTATAACTTGAAATCGATGTTTTACTCTTTTCTCGATGTCAAATCGATCTCAAATTTTGCGAACGTATTCGTAATACAGTATAGAATTGCGTGATTTTAATCATCACCTTACCATCGTATCGCTTTCCTAGCGGGGTAGGCTGAAAGGATCGAGTGTATCAGAATTTGATCTGAGGTGGTTTGTCTTTGATTTGGAATCTGTTGCCTCCAAAGTTTGGAGATGGTGAGACTTAGTAAGTAGACTTCGTTGTTTTTAGCTTACTGTGAAAGGTGTATAAGGTTGTATTTGGGTGTTTAACAAAAACCCAGATATATCTTTTTTTTAAAAATCCAGTCTCTTCATCCTCGTGTAGTAGATCATTGATCTGTTGTTTCGGAAGTTGTTTCCTCTAATGACACTGAGGACCAGATATCCTTCCATCTTTTTGTTGGTCTTCTTCGTGAACGAGAGTCAGCTGGTGTCTTCTTTGCAGCAATGTGGGCGATCCTGTTTTCAGCCATCCTGTCCACGTAGTCTCTCCAGAATCGTCTCCTCTTCCTACTACATCTCACCTATGCTCTCCTTGTCGCATATCTTTCTAATCTGAGTATTTCTGATTATGTCAAAAATTAAAAAAAAATATATCTACGATCTCTTTTTATACGCCTTTGCTGATACTTATTAATTAGATGTATGTTAAATTATAGTCATTAGATGTATACGTATATTATTAGAATAATTTGTAGGTAGGTAGCTAAGTTTCTATTGTGGGTGTGGAGGGTGGAATGTGCGAGATGATGGGGAGGGTGGGGGATAGTCAGCGCGCAGCAACCTCGTTCATGTAAAGTATGATTAAATTTAATTACAGGGTAGTAATACTGCTAATGGTACTACTAATACCTCCCTTATAATTCACTGTATCAGTGCAACAGTGTGATATCTCAACATTGATTTATTTTGGACAATAAACGGCATTATTGCCTTTTACAATATATGATAATTTGTCAACAATACACAGTCTTCAAACATTGAAAAAATGTATACATTACAATTAAAAATAAAACAAATCATACCAATAATCAAAATAAAATTTCGTCCGTAACCTGGAGGTAGAGTTTTGGCCTCATGAACAAGGGGTCGGCGGTTCGATCCCAGGTGTTGGCAAACTCATGACACAAGCTTTTAGTAGCTTACTGTGAAAGATGTATAAGGTTGTATTTGGGTTTATAACAAAATCCAGATATATCTTTTTAAAAATACTACAGTCTTCAAACATTAAATACTGTATATATTATGTTTAAAACTAAAACAAATCACACAAATAATAACAATATAAAACCAATAATATTTCAAAACAATTAATATAATTCATTATAGCCTTATAGGTTTCACTCGATTAATTAAAACAGCACTTAGTAATAAGTATAATATAAAGTATCGAATAATAATAAGTATAAGTAACCATATATTATATTAAATAAGCTACATAATGTATATAATGGCATCTGGTTATCAATAATATCGACTGTGCTCAGGACAAAGGCATCAAACCACAATTTTGACAAAAGTCGTTTTATGTTTTAAAGTTAATCATTTGTGTCTTTTACACATTCTGGCAAAAGCATTCAATTCCCAAATGTCTAGTTTTTATAAAAAATATTTTTGAATTTATTTATTCATATCCAAGTTTGGGACTAGCTCGATCTATGTGAATTGTCTATGTATGTTATGTTATATATTATGTATTATGGTCAATTTACTCAGGTCGATATAGTCCCATGTTATAATAAAAATCGTTAGCCCATCAAGATATAGTTGAATAGAAAAAGTAGTAATTTTGCGATAGTACGATATTGCACTGAAACCTCCCTTATATATTCATGACCACCCCTATCTTTCTCGCCATCCCCCGATCCAGAACACCCTCATCAGGGAAATTCGTATTATTAGGTATAACCAGCAGCCTATTACACAGAGTGGCTTCGCTTACAGAGAGAAAAATAAAATGAAATGAATATGAAATAAAATTAGATTACCAATATTATTATTAAGTTACCTTAGATACTTGAGTATTTTGTAAGTCAATATTATTTACATATTAGGTATAATGTAACGTGTATTGTGTTTGTGATTGCATTTTATCCTACTTAGATTGCAATTTTTTTAGAAATGCACTACGCACACAGTCACAGGTGATTAGTGTATTACAGAACACGTGATTGGATTAGTAACCGAGTAGCATCGCTGTGATTGGCTGGTGCATTGTGTGGTGTGTAGTATACTCATCACTGAAGGATGTGTTAGTAATCATTTACATCTCGAAGTAGGTTGTAGTGTTGAAAAATATATCGCTAATTTCGTAAAATAATACGGTGACCACGAGTGAAGCAAAGAAACTAGGAATATTGAAATGATTATTTAAATATTTATTTATTCCTTTGTTGTCCTCACGAAAAGAAAAAATATCTGCTATTGATCAATTTCATATATTTTGTTAATGGTTTCCATACTTATAGCCACCACTGTATATAATATATATTTTCATGTCAGAGGTATATACAGTCGTTCACTGTATAAATAAAAAAAAATAGTGCTTTCTAATTGTTTCTTTCTCGATTGTATGTATGTCTATGTATATTTGTTATTTTTGTAAGATTTTGAAATAAATGTTTTCTTTTTAATTTGAAAATTTTAATTCGCCCTGATTATTATTTTAATATTATGACACAATCTAATTCTAAGATCATAATATTGCTAAAATGAAATTATGAAGTCTGATAAAGAATGAAAACTAAAAACAAAATCTTCTTATTAGACTAATAAATTTAAATATTATTTATCATACATACATTCAAACAATGGACACCCTATTCACTGTACTTTTCGTGTGGCTTGGTTTGCTGGTAGATCTTTGTCGGCAAGGTTATAAAATTATATAATGATTTGAATGTTCGTGTCGATATTTTCAACATATAGAACATACAATGACTTTATCGCCAGGATTGAGACTCTCTTTTGATTCTTTTGTTTTTTTTAAGTTATGTCTCTTTTGTGTTATTTTTTTTTCTCTGTCTCGCCGTTTTTTTTTGTTTTTTGAATTTGCTTTTCATTTTTTCTGCTGAGATCGCCTTGGCAAAAAAGCTGTTATGGTCTCAGTGCAGGGCGACATTTTTTAAATATTGAAGTGAATCCGTACCAAGATAGACTATGTCTTTCAAATAATATATCTCCCACCATGGGCGTAGCCAGGGGGAGGGTTTTGGGGGTTCACCCCCCCCTGAAAAGTAAAGATATCAACATCAATAATCATTTTTTTAACATATTTTATATAATATAAAGGCTATTGCATGTATTTTCAGTAGTTTCATTTTCTTGACCCCCCCCCCCCGATATTAAAACCTAGCTACGCCCGTGTCTTCCACTATTTTCATTAAGTTTTTCGTAAAATATCAGACACAAGACATTTTCCATCTGCAATAATTCAACAAAGAGGCCTTCCACCCACCCTAAATGTCTTTAAACTAAATTGACATACAGAGAGGACGCCTTGCATATTATATTTTACATGCAGTTAGTTCTCTGGCTACCTCACTTAAGGGGTGTACCGTGACGCTATTGAAGTAGTGTTTTTTTTAAATGAATTTAACATGAACTATCAAGTGACGTCTGTTGAAAATACTCATTGACTTTAAGAAAAAACATATTCAAACAGATTCGCATATTAATGTAATTATTGTAAATGTCGCTTCTAATAAAATAAACCTCCCCATGCTCCCTACAAAGGTGAAGGGAGGGTTGAACTCAACTCTTTATTAATCTGCAATGATAGTACCGGGTCCAGGAATATAAAGGGACTCTGACCTTTTAACATAAATTATCATGCACTAGATTAGGTTAACAAGACTTAGCTCAGGAAATTAACATCAAATTTACACATTCATATAGCATAAATAATATTTTCTTTATTAATGGTAAAAAAATATAAACGATATAATTTATAAAATGCTAAAGTCTTTATGATTTATGATTACAGATTTAATTTTATTATTTTTAAGTTTAATATAAATTTATCTTTGATATTCTATCAATATTCTATCTTTTGTCTTTGTATTTATTTTAATGTTTATTGTTCATATACATAAACTTTGTTTCTGGTGCTAAAGTCTTTACGATTTATGATTACAGATGCTAAAGTCTTTATTTTAATTTTATTATTTTGAGTTTAACGTAATTAATAATGCAAATGTAATATAGTCTATCTTTTGTGTTTGTATTTATTTAAATGTTTGATATTGTTCCTATACATAAAATTTGTTTCTTATTACGCTATGTATAATAATGTTTAAGTTTGTAAAAGGTGTAAGCCGTTTATTTATTAAAATAATAATAATAATAAAAAAAATGGCAACTCCGTGGTGTTTTTGACATTTGACATATTTGACATATCTATCATGATCTATATAATCCATAATATGTATATTTTGATATTTATATACCTATATTTGGTTAAATAAATAAATATTTTATTTATTTATTAAATTTTATAAAGTTATAATTATACTATACTATACTATACCCTCACGCCGTGTCCCAAGTGGGGTAGGCAGAGAGAACGGAACGCCAAACAGATCTATCTTTACACACTTCCTTCGCTTCCTCCACATTCATACAGTTCCTCATACACGCACGTCGGTTCCTCTTACTCAACACGCGGCCGTCCTTGAGAATTTGATCCACGTGATCAAGCCACGTGGTTCTCGGACGCCCGCGTTTCCTCACACCCTTTCTTTCAGATAAGTATATCCTCTTTGTCATTCTTTCCTCTTTCATTCGTTCCACGTGACCAAACCATCTCAATTTATTTACACGCATTCTGTCCACAACAGTCTTCTTGCATCCGCTCATTCTTCTAATATCCTCATTCTTCACTCTATCACGCAGCGTTTTACCAACCATTCTTCTCAACGATCGCATCTCTACTGCATTTATTCCACTTTCGTCCTTCTTCAACCACGTCCATGTCTCGCTTGCATACGTAAGTGACGGTACCAGAATGGTATTGTGCACCAGCATTTTAGCCATGTTCGACACATTGTCATTGCTGACAATGGGTCGAAGTGCACCGTTTACTCTAGCACCGGCCACTTTCCTTCTTTCAATGTCCCTATCGCATCTTCCATCCCTCGTAAACATACTTCCCAAATATATATACTCACTTACTTGCTCCAAACATTCGTCACCAACTTTAATCTCGCAAATCGTTTTTTCATTCTCTCTTTCAAAAACAAGAACTTTCGTCTTCATAACGTTCATTTTCAAACCATTCAAATTGCAACTATCATACACACACGTAACAATCTCTTGTAAGTCCCTTTCACTCTCAGCCATTAACACCAAATCATCTGCGTACATCAATGCATTCACCCGAAACCCATTCAGCTCGACACCAACATCCATCTCTTTCACAGGTCGCATACAGTAGTCGAAGAATAGGTTGAACAGCCACGGAGACATGACACAACCTTGCTTCACTCCTTTGGTGAGGACAAACCACTCCGAGAGAGTGTTATTTACCCTCACGCAAGCGGAGCTTCCCACGTAAAGTGAAGATATTGCGCGGATCAACCGGCTGCTCACCCCATACTCCGACAACACGCGCCACAACCTTTCACGGTCCACTCGATCATATGCTTTCTCCAGATCCACGAACGCACAAAAAAGCCTCTGGTGTTTACCCAGAAACTTCTCTATAACCATTCGCAGGGAGAAGATCTGATCGGTGCACCCTCTGCCATTCAAAAAAGCTCCTTGCGCATCCCATATCTTACACTCAGTTATCTTTCGTACTCTCTCAATCAAAATTCTACCATACAGTTTCCCTATTGAGCTCAGCAAGCTAATAGCCCGATAACTCCCGCATTCAAGCCTAGAGCCTTTCCCTTTGTACAGGGGGCAGATGACAGCCCTCTTCCAATCCTCTGGTGTAACACCTTCTCTCCAACAATCGTTGAAAAGCTCCAAACACCACGCGAGAGCCCCCGGTCCACCAGACTTGATGAGCTCAACGGCAACACAATCATACCCTACAGCTTTACCGCACTTCGCTTTTTTTAATGCATTCAAAATCTCATTCATGTCTATCATATCGTTTTCATTCACACTGCTTTCACTGTCGTCATACTCATTTGCATTTGTACCATCACATTCAAACAGATCTTCGAAATATTCCTTCCATCTCTGTAGCACACATTCATCATTCACTAACACACATCCATCCTTGTCTTTTATCCCTTTCATACTGTTCACACTTGAACCCGTCCTCTTTCGTTTCACTTCCTTCCAAAAAATCTTCATATTTTCACTCGCATACGTAGACAATTTCTTACATTCTTCATCTTCAAGCATTTTTTTCTTCATTTTCACAACTTCACGCACTTCCTTCTTGCATGTCTTGTAAACTTCTTTCTTTCGCTCTTTTTCACATGTGTCACACTGTTTCACACTCAGCAAGTCTTTCCAAGCATTCTTCTTCTTATCTACAGCTTCTTTCACATCATTATCCCACCATGCATCGCCTTTCTTACGTCCAACTTTAGCTTCACCACATGTTTCTTTTGCACTTCCTACAAGCACACTTTTTAAGACATCCCACCTTTCATTCATCGTTAGATCATTCTTTTCGTTCGCACTCAGCTTCTCATTCACAGTTTTTACATATTCATTCTTTACACTCTCATCTTTCAGTTTTTCGACTCTCAATCTCATAGCTGGCGTGGACTTTTGTGTTCTCGAACGCCAACCGGAGAATAGATTTATTCTTGAGACGACAAGAAAATGATCCGTCTCCAGCTCAGCGCCTCGATACACTCTAGTATCCGTGGTCGCCTTCCTGAGACGAGAGTCCACACACACGAGGTCAATCATCGATCTTTCATTCCCTCTCTCCCAGGTATACATGTGGATCTCCTTGTGGGCGAAAAAGGTATTCGCCACAAAGAGATCCATCTCCAAGCACACATCAATTATTCTTTTGCCATTATCGTTCACTCTACTGTCTCCATTCATTCCCAAAACACTTTCAAGTTATAATTATACCTTAAAAATAACTTATAACAAACATAGTTTTATTCCGTTTTATTCCATTTAGTCCGTTTGTAATTACTTACTTATGTCCCCAATTGATTATGTCCCCAATTAAGTATGTATGTATGTCGGATAATTAATTCGGCGCCGTTTAATAGAGCATCTATCTCAAAAATAATGTAGAATAGAGGTAAAATTATACATTCTGTATGAGGTCTCATCCACTGGGAAGGCTTTATGTTAAAAACATTTGAATTATCTTATATATTGACAGAGATATTAAACTTTTCACATTTGTATGGAAATCGAATAATAATATAATGTTGATATCATGATGGAACATGGACAAAACTGTCAAAAGCGTTTGAATATGGTGTTGCCAGTTTTGAAATAATTTTCTTAAATTTTGTGGGAAAGTACTTTTTCTATTTGCAAGTGCTAATTTATCAATTTGACGTTTATTTCCTGAGAGAAGACGTGTAGAACTACTGTAGTGTAAAATATTGGTGAAGGATTTTTGCAAATTATATTTACCAAGAAGACAACACCTCCACTCGCCCACATTGAGACACCCAATACCCCATAATTATTGTGTTACCCTAGCAACATGGAATGTCTGATCTATTAATAACAAGATGAAGAAACTTGAAAATATGAACACCTTTTTGCTGGAAGCTTAATGGGGTGTTCACATTTGGCGAAAATCGTCAGGCGAAAAAACAAAATTCGCCGGACATCCATTGATCGTCACACCTGTTCACACAGTCCACCAACATAGAAACGATCTGTCAGATGCGCTTTGATTTTGACACTGTTTTCAAAATGGCGTCGAGATAGAGATCGCGAAGTGTTTATTTTTAGTCGAAAATGTTATAGTAGAGGTTATAAGGCGCCTTTTAATTATTAAGGAAACAAACGCCATAAACCAACAACAAAGATAACAGCTGTCACGAAGCGAGAAACATTGTAAAATTTATAGGTTATAAAGTCTTTACCATAGATACGAACGCCGCGCACATCTGCGCATGCGCGAATCGTTCAATCGGCCGAAAAGTTGGAAGGTGGTCAACTCGAGACGATATCGTTTCTACTGGTTTTTATCGTTTCAGACTAGCTGTCATTTTGTTCACACGGTTCAAATGGCTGGCGATATTTTGGTGCCTGGCGATATTCGCCAAAGTGAGAACACCACATAAGACGATAGACACACAATAATATGGCGCCCTTGAAGCCAGGCGTCTTTTAAATTGTGCATACAAATACATTTAATTTATAGTAGTCTAGTTTTTATGATTAATAAAATATGTAAAGTTTTTATGAAAATACAAATTCTGGGCATAGTACTTGCATCAAGACAATAACATAATGCTTTATCTCCACCTTGTTAAATGTGGCTTGATCACGTGGATGAATTTCACAAAGACGGCCTTGAATGAGATTTTGCGTGAATGTAAAGACAGCAGGGTGGAGTCTCGGCCTCGTGACCAGGGGGTCCGTAGTTCAATCCCAGGTGCCGGCAATTTCTCTTTCACGACACAAGCTTTTAGCTTACTATGAAAGGTGGATAAGGTTGTATTTGGGTTTATAACAAATCCCAGATATATCTTGTTTTGAGAAAAAAACTCTTGATACAATCTAAATTATGATCTTAATCTAGTCTTGATCTTAATCATACGACGCGCGAAGGGACTATGGTCAAAAATACCGCGCTACCGCTACAGCGAGATTGTTATGTACCTACGTATTTTTATCCAAAAGTCACTTCACGCATCGTATGATTAAGATTTAGATCGTATTTAGATTTAATTAAGGGTAACCCTACAAATCTAATATGGCGTTTCGTTCTCTCTGCCTACTCCACTTGGGATGCAGAGTGAGGGTGTAGATAGGTAGATGGTATGGATAATATTTTTATCCTCAAACCTGTCCAAAAGAAGATACTTCGTATGGAGTTTATTATTTTTCCTCTGACTAGTTTGGTAAAGTAGGTACATTGCATACACATACGAACACATACAATTATTAGATTGAGCTAGGAATGAAATGGATAGAGCTTTCTATAGAAAAGAAAAAAAAAACAGTATAGAAGAGAGTACTGGATTTCGTAGATGGCTTTGAGAAGAATAGAATAGAATAGACTACTGTATAAATTGACACTATTGTCAGACATTATGTCTTAACCTTAAAAAAATGGATTGTGTTAAAAAAGATAAATTGTTTTAGAGGAGCGTTTATTTACAAAACTCGACGTACGCTAAATTTGTAAACTTATAGGGGAAAATAATTTTACAGAGCAATATCGAGTTTTGAAAACTTGTTGATGTGGCTTTTTTAAACTTTGTTTTGAATAAGTCTGAATCGATTTTGCTCGAGAAATGGTTTATCTCGTGCATTAACACATCTCGTGGTGAAGAAAAATATTGCACTATAAAAATGTGTATTTATCGAGTTTGAAAAAAAACTTCTCTTTTGTTGTTAATTTGGTAAGAAATCACAAAAACTTCATGTGGATCCGAAGGTAAATCGGTGTGTCAAAAATATTGTTTATCTAATATTTGAGTTCGTCGGTAGCCTGGAGGTAGAGTCTCGGCCTCTTGAAGAAGGGGTCCGCGGTTCGATCCCAGGTGCCGGCAAACTCCCCTTTCACGACACAAGCTTTTAGCTTACTGTGGAAGGTGTATAAAGTTGTATTTGGGTTTAAAACAAAACCCAGATATATCTTTTAAAAAAAAAAAAAAATTCTGTCGGTCAAATAATAATTCTGCTGCTCAAATAACAATTCTGCTGGTCAATTAATTATTTTGTTGTGCGAGTATTTATTAAGCTGTTAAAATTTGTTAATTTGCCGATATAACCAAGTTTGTTTGTAAAACAAGTGTTGCGCTTATTTTTTATTTATTGCCGATGAAAACATTGTTTGCTGTGCAAATGACTTAAATGCTGATTTTTTCTTGCCGAACGAATGGATTAATAGCCGAACGAATAATTAGTTCCCTTTATTAATAATGAATCTTCTAGGAGCGTTCGAGATGCGATTACACCCTTACTGTTTTCCATAAATGTGCCCTTGTGTTTTTCCACAAAAGGGCACATTTCAAAGTAAATGTTCTATATTGTCTATGTACCTATATTATTATTTGATGTTTTATTACTTTGATGGAGGTATATTTACATACAAGACTTTGATTTCAATATTATGTATTGATCTAATTGTTATTCTCCCGGTATAAATCAGGTACAGTACCCCTCACTGCTTTACCGTCGTTAATTACAATATTATGTAATAAATTAATTAAGTATAAAGTAGGTACCTACCTGTATCCCAATAAGCTTAATATATAGAAACCTATTAACTGTTTATGTTAGCCAAATATAGATTCCGAAAACGCTAGACGCCTCTTTTTATTAAAAAAACAACAAGTTGTAAAATTTATTGATTGAGAATACGTTTATTTTCTAAACTCCATATTAATTTGTAAGAACAAACAAACTGTTGTTGAGTTTTCCTGTATTTATTCTTCTTCTTAACGTGTCTTGCCGGATTCCCCCGACGTTGACGACCATTTGAAAGAAAGCCTCCCTGTCCTGGGCGGCGCGAAACAGCTCCCCCACGGTTCTGACACCGGTCTACTCTGGAATGCTTTGAAGCCAGGAGAGCTGTCTTCTGCTGACCCTTCTGCGGCCCTCGATCATCCCCTTCTTGACGAGCTGGAGTATGGTGTATTTGTTACCTCTCATTATATGTCCAAAATATGATATTTTACGGAGCTTGTTAACAGTGGTGAACAGTTCTTTATTTGCATTGGCTCTACGTAAAACATCAATGTTTGTTATCATATCGGTCAAGGATATTAAAAAAAATATATATATCTGGGTTTTGTTTGTTATAAACCCAAATACAACCTTATACACCTTTCACAGTAAGCTACTAAAAGTTTGTGTCGTGAAAGGGGAGTTTGCCGGCACCTGGTATCGAACCACGGACCCCATGTTCACGAGGCCGAGACTCTACCTCCAGGCTACTCGAACTTATTGATTTATTTATTTTATTGTTCTTGCACTTCATCATTCATATAACAAAATCAACAAATCAATTTACATAAGAAAAAAATGTGATGATATATGCAGTGGCGAGATTATCACTCTATAGTGATCTTGATGAAAACAGGTATTTTTAATTTTTACGGTGTGCTCTGTTAATTGAGCGGAAGAGAGTAGGTACCTAATGTATTCCGGGACGCCTTGGTGAGTTAGTTTATAATGAATATTAAATCATTATTATTATTTTGAAACAACCACAACGTATTTAACGTGATTCACATTCAATTTATCCCATTTATTATTTAGTGATGTGACACCTTGCCGGGATTCATTTCATCATTAATGCTTCCGGGAGATTTTGGCCGGTGTCAGAGCGAACCCATTATTAGCAATAACGGAGAAAACAATATTTGGTGAAAGAAAAGTTGACGATTAATGTCTAGTATAATGGTGGCCAACCCGCGGCCCATTGGGTGCCTACTTGTGTCCTGCTAAGCATATGCTAGTAGATCTAACATAAATACTAGTAGGTAACACTCAGACTCAGGATAATTTGAAAAAAGTAATTTTTCATTTTGTCCATGCCGGAAATCGAGCCCGGAACATCGTGATTCATATGCAAGAGCGTCACCTCCATACCACACTAGCCAACATAATTTAGACAACTTCATCATATATGATAACGTTTCGGAAAATAACTAAATATAAAAAAAATATACCCATCTCTTTGCGGTAAGGCGCCCCCAAAATGTCCATCAATTTAATTCTAACCCCCATATTTTCTGTATTTGACACTTCATCCCTTATCTGGACCACTCCATCTTACTTGGGGTGTGTTTCTGAAGGGTGGTCGTACACATACACACACATACCCACTCATACCCTAACACACGCATACAATCTCACTGCGTTGAACTAACTTAAGGCTTTATAAACATATTATTAATGTGTCGTTACAACTTTGTTGATAAATTTTCCCCTAGAGCACAGACATTTTGAGGAAATCTTAATTATTATAAGCGCTCAGGATCATAAAATATTTACTTGGCTTTGTAAATAACGATAACATTAACGCTAGACCAAAAATATAATACTAATGTTATATAAATTTATGTTCCAAAAACGCTAACAAAATATATAATTCTATTAAACTCCAATTAGAATAATGCAACATTATTTTAATTCACTCGCACATGTTTTCATGCATTCTGCATTGTATTATATTTACCTAGGCATCAGGTAAATGCATATGCCGCTGCCAGATAGTTAAATCAACTAGTTAAATTAACTAGTTAAATTAACTAGTTAAATGAATGACTAGGCGGTCAGTTAAACGCTGGCATTTAATTGAATGACCAATCGGATATTGCCAAATTGATAATGTTCAAATACCTAACCTCTTTTCCTGGATATTTCAGGAGTCCAAGAATATTTCTCATAGATAAACTAAATTTCAACAATAGGGCTTGCTTCGATCAGGCATATAATGTTGAACGTTTGGTGCTTCATAGTGATTCAACGAAACGGCTAGGCATTCAATTAAATGCCGGCATTTTAATAACCGT
This sequence comes from Athripsodes cinereus, assembly GCA_947579605.1. Lineage (NCBI taxonomy): Eukaryota > Metazoa > Arthropoda > Insecta > Trichoptera > Leptoceridae > Athripsodes > Athripsodes cinereus. Next base: position 7,780,214 of record OX388325.1, on the reverse strand, counting down.
CTAGCCGTTTCGTTAACTGGTTAATAATGAGGGGTTTACTCGAGGCGAATATTGCCAGGAAACCAAAATATCGTCAGCCATTTGAACCATGTGAACAAATTGACAATTAATCTGAAACAATATAGACCAGTAAAAACGATATCGTCTCAAGTAGACCACCTTTCGACTTTTTTCTTTGGTGGGAGGACGCGTGCATGCGTAGATAGATATGCGCTGCATCTGTATCTATGGTAAAAACTTTATAAACGGTTCCCGTTTCATGACAGCTGTTATCTTTGTTGTTGGATTGTGGCGTTTGTTTCCTTAATTAAAAGGCGCTTTATAACCTCTACTATAACATTTTATGATAAACACTCCGCGATCTCTACCTAACCGCCCGCCATTTTCAAAATAACGTCAAAATCAAAGCGCATCTGACAGATTGAATCTGTCGGTGGACTGTGTGGAAACGTTTCACGACCAATGGACGACCGACGGATTTTGTTTTTTATGCAAGCGAAATCGGCAAGCCTTTATGGCGTCTCGTGTGAACACCACATAAGATAACTATCGGACGGCGGCACAGATGAATGAAATAAATCTGTCTTCCATAACACATCTGTGATCACAGCATACCCCAGTCAGTAGACTAATTGCATGTAATAAACATGTTGGTCGTCTTCTTTACGCCTAAAAAGTTGAGACTTTCAGGATTGTTGGCATACCTCACCTCAAAGGTGATTTTTATAAATACCTGTATTTTACAGTAGGACACTGGAAAACTTACAGGAAAGAGTGGGAGATCTACTCTTTGCTGAAAACTCAACGGGGCAAACTAAAAATTAAATGCTTTATAAACAAATAAAAAATGAGTATTAAATCAAAGTTTTTTTTCAGTTACATAGAGCTTTTGTGTCGGTCATTTACAAAATTATGTTTTGATTCGGTAACAAAAATTACAACCACGGTTTTTATACATCCCAAACTTAAAACGAAAAAAATAAATCTGACAATACCTACATTAATCAATCCATTCCAATCTTCTGGGTCTGACATAATTTGTTTATTTATTTATTCTTTACTGTATGTCGATTACAAATAATTTTAGGTACAAATATATTCATATTGATTACAACCAACTTTTAGGGTTAGTTGGAAGAGATCGCGCCTTTGCGATATACTCGCCATCTATATATTGATTGTTGAATGCATTCGCAAGGGAACCGAATCTAAATGGTTCACTAACTACCCAGATTCAAGAAAACAAAAAACAAAAGTTGGGACGATGGAGTTCAAAGAACCAGAAGTACCACTCGGTGTCCCTCAAGGATCCCTAGGACCCTTACTCCTCATTCTGTATACTAATGATAATAATTTATTGTTAAGCGTTTAAAAACGTGCAACATCCCATTGTTTTCAGATGATACCCCGATATATATTGTGAGTGATAACATTAACGAAGGTCTGATGGAAGATTACTCCAGCAACGAGCATCCTGAACAGGAACTGTGATGAATGGTTGGTTCAGTTTATGAGTAAAGCGTCAAAAACCTTCCTATGTTTTTACATTTTCATTTTATTTCATTCTTCTTGCACATCATCATACACATAAAAAAATCAACAAATCAGTTTACATAAGAAAAAATGTGATGATATGCAGTGGCGAGATTATCACTATATAGTGATTTCTTCCATCTAACCACGTCACGTTAACACTAAATACATTTAAAAATAATAACAATAAGAAAAAAACTTCATAAATCAAAATGTAGGTAGGTTTTTACAGTTTATGGAAGTTTTAATTTTTTTTTCTTTCTTAAACAAAGTACGTCAAATGTATGTTTATTAGTTGGTAAGAAAGGGATCTTGATGGGTTTGCTCATTGTTGTAATTAATTGTTATATTTATTGTTAAACTGTATGATTCATTAAAAATAAATAAAAATGAAATATATTTGATATTAACAAATAAAACACTGTTTACTTTTCACTATTGATTTATTACTCGAGTACTTTGGTCAAGTTAGCTTGACATTTTCAAGAGAACAAACGTACAAAGTTCTCTTATCACAATGTGAACACACAAACTCTAGACTAGACCATCAAAAATAAAATAGAAAACTTCAGTTTTAGTTTGATACATACAAAGATAATATAACTTGAAGAGTATTTTTCACCATTTGAAGTTGACCACCGAAACGTAATATCAAAAGTAGGCAATTCCTAGATTAAATATTATTTATGAGGATCATAAACCTCCGCGGAGTTCATTTAATAACCGTGCTCCAGATTTGTGATATATATATATATATATATATATATATATATATATATATATATATATATATATATATATATATAAATAAACTCGAGAACCACCAAGTGCAAACGGTAAAATCTATGGGACAAACTGATATTATTCAGTGATGCCGCAATACAAAATGTTTTTCACGTTCCGATATACTCTTCTGGCAACAATTTAATAGTTGTCGCGCGTGAAAATTGTGAAATGTCAGATTTGCCGATATATTTTGGCGTTCGTATTTGCGTCGGTGGTGGTGTAATTTTACAATTTATACATGCTAATAGTTGCGAGGGCCCTAAAAATATAAACTTTTACTTTTAATTGAAAAGAACAACATAACACTTCCAAAATATAGCAATATTGTGCGGTAAAATGACAGCAACTAATAATATATTCGCCCATTAAAAGTTGCGAATAAATTTTTGCCAAATCCAACACTTATTTTAGTCGTCAGCTGTCAACTAAAATTTCATTCTGAATACGAAATCCATAGATTCTCGAAATTTATAGTTGTACTGAGGTGTCAAAATGAACTAATGAACTAAATTAGTACGGAAAACTGTGAATACGAATTAGAACTAATTATCATGACTCAACTATCTCCTTACACTTAGTTAGTGCAACTAAACTATTTTATGATTCAGAATTGGCCATTACACTTACTATTACACTTACTCAAGCTACTACTGCAACACAAGAATAAGTTGACAGAAAGTTATTCAAAATGTAATTACTTGTGTACAATTAAAAATAATAATTATGGACAATTATTAGAGTAATCTGTCTATACCATCACGGCATATCCCACACGTGTCAGTCAGCGGACAAACTGAGTGCAACTATTTATTTACATATCCACGGCGTGAGCCTTTTACATGTTTAAAAATACACAATCGTACAAATCAAATTTCTCATTTACAACACAGTTGGAAAACAAAAATGGCAAAGAACAAAACACAAAAGGGAATCAATTCATAACAATAATAATTTAAGTCAAATCACAAAATATTGGAGTGTCAGTATAGAATGTCAATGAAATGTTAAGTATTTAATATGTCAAGAATTAAAATTGTAATTAAAGTAGGAGAGGTCAAGTAGATAAAAGAAAAAATCTATAGGATATGGTAGAAATGCTAACTAACATGCAAGCTGTCTTCTCCGTGCTAAAAATTAAAACAATCAGGACGGGTGGTAAACCTCATCGCAATTGAATTTAAGTGATAAGGCATAATTCGACATGATGTAGTTTAGCTCTGTTCATAGTTTTAAATCCAGTCCACACACACATACACACACATAGTTACGCAGCTATACATACTAGCATTACTATTACTACTACATTGATATAATAATAAATTTATACAGTATTCTATATATAACACTAGAACATTGTTATGTATATACATTATTAACAATTTTACTTTCACTTCTTATATTTGTATACAACTGGCAATACTTGTAGGTCTAGCATAGTATCCAATAGTCACCACACTACAGGCAACACCCAGAATAGATACACATTTTAGTTAGTTTTTTTAGCTTTTAGTAGCTTACTGTGAAAGGTGTATAAGGTTGTATTTGGGTTTATAACAAAAACCCAGATTTATCTTTTTAAAACAAAATAAAATATTTCTACATATATTTCTCACACTTTTATTTATTTATTTATTTGAACAATAAACGGCATTTGCCTTTTTATAATACACTAGCGGTCCGCACCGGCTTCGCACGGGTAGATAGGTATTTAATGAAATAATTTGGTTTTAGTAAGGATTCCTGTTTTTTTTTTGAAAATATAATATAGCCTATGTCACCTGGGGATAGTGTAGCATCCCAATAGTGAAAGAATTTTTCAAATCGGTTCAGTAGTTTCGGAGCCTATTCAATGCAAACAATCAAATCTTTCCTCTTTATAATACCTATTAGTATAGATGACAAATTAAGAATATTATACAGCCTTCAAACATTAAAAATGTATACATTACAGTAAAAAACAAAACCAATAACAGTCCGAATATGTATGTACTAATTAGATTGGTAATTCAAAGAAAAAATCGGTCATGCGGCCGATCAAATTTTGCAGCCAGTTTTAAACTGACGTTGGTTGAGAAAGTTTGTAATGTGGTGTTCTCACTTTGGCGAATATCGCTAGGGCACCAAAATAACGCCAGCCATTTGAACCGTGTGATCAAAATGACAGCTAGTCTGAAACGATAAAACCAGTAGAAACGATATCGTCTCGAGTTGACCACCTTCCAACCGATTCTTTCGGCCGATTGAGCGATTTGCGCATGCGCAGATGTGCGCGGCGTTCGTATCTATGGTAAAAACTTTATTACCTATAAATTTTATAATGTTTCCCGCTTCGTGACAGCTGTTACTTTATTGTTGGTTTGTGGCGTTTGTTTCCTTAATTAAAAGGCGACTTATAACCTCTACTATAACATTTTCGACTAAAAATAAACACTTCGCGATCTCCATCTCGACGTCCGCCATTTTGAAAACAGTGTCAAAATTAAAGCGCATCTGACAGATCGTTTCTATATTGATGGACTGTGTGAACAGGTGTGACGATCAATGGATGTCCGACGAATTTTGTTTTTTCGCCTGGCGATATATTTTGAAATTCGCCTGGAGATATTCGCCAAATGTGAACACCCCATAAGACAATTATCTTGCTAATACTTGAAGGACATCGATTCACGATTGATTGTTGTTTTATGACAACAATTTTATGATAGAAGCTCAACACCCTCGGCAAGTATAAATTATGTCTTCAGCATTAGTGGGAAAGAGACCATTATCATCTTAATGATATGGAGTGAAACAGCATAATTATTAATATTGAACACAAAAATTCCGAAAAAAATGTACCGCGCTGCACTTGACTTCTATATCGTCTATGTAATAGTCCAACAGAAATACATATCATAGGTACACTTGCTGTGAATTCCCTATTAATTTACTATTTTGCATGTGAAATGACGATAAACAAATTATTTTATTTATATAATTTTACAAACTTAATCTTATTCTCAAATAATAAATGTATATTTGCTTATTTTATTATTTATATTGTGACGTGGATGTAATGTCCTAGAATTGATAAATTCTGCAGTGTCGTTGAGACGCTTTGGCACTAAACAGCACTGAAATATTAAAAAATAAAAATAAGCAAAATGGTAATACAATTTTTAATTTTAATTTTACTGTACAATAAATTTAAAGGTAGCTCAAGATATCTTTAGCGTCCCTCCCCCCTTGGGTTTTTTCTTAATCTGGCACTGAGCTGATCTCTGAAAGATTTACCTTTTTGCTGTGCCTTATATAATATGTAGTTATTGTCTTTTTTGTGTGCTTGTAATAAATAAATAAATCGAATGATTAAGAATGAATCAAATAATAACAAAAAAACGCGAGGAAGCGAAGAAAGCAAAATAGTAGACTGCCTGTAGTAGCAATATGAACACACAAACAACACACACAATCGCAAACACCCGCCCGCATTGCTGTGTGCAAGAATGTTCTTATAGCAGCCACAAGGCGTACAATATTTGAGTTGTACTGGTTGCTGAGGAAGGTCACCCGCCTTGCCGTGTAGGTATAACAGACAATCATTATATATATATATTATGTATTTACATGATAACACGTTAGTTTTTATCGATAAAATATTGTGTATTATAATGAATGTTATAAATATTTTAGTCGATTCGATGTTCATATATATATCGATACGTTTATCTGTCTATCTATCTATACGATCTAAAAGCTAAAATAACTGCATAAAATAAACATGCAAGCGGTCCTCTCCCTGTCATATAAATAGGACATTCATAATGGGTGGGATACCTACCTACCTCAAGTAACAGGGTAAAAAATAATATTGATTTATTTAAAATCATATACGGCGCGGCGTGAGCCTTTTACATGTTGACAAAAAGTATGTCAGACAACAACAACAAAAAAAACAATCATTCACAATCAAACAGGTACATTGCAAATTCATATAAATATGTAAGTCAAAATCAAAATTAAAACAATATATACTAATAATTAATAAAAAAGGTCTTATATAATGAGTCAATTATGGTGTATCAAAATGAGCTAGTATTTGAATCGGTCATTTGAGAAACAACATAAGGCAGTCAATAAAAACTTTTCAGAAATCACAAAAACACTGTTTGTTATAAAATTTTGAATGAAATATTGATATCTTACTCAAATCAAAATGTTACTTACAGTGTATTCTTTTATTATAAACCTTTATTTTATGTCAAAATATTTTATTTCTAGGTATATTAATTTGTTAATTTAAATTAAAACCTTTGACTTATGTTGTTTCTCAAATGAACACCATTTCGGGGAATAAAAATCAACATTTTTATCCCAGATTATTTATTAAACAACCAAAAATCACTAATTTTCATCATTTTCATCCACGTTAGTGGTTAGCGTTAAGTGTCAACTGTGAATCGACACGAAAAAAATTAGTGTAGTAACAATATAAGTCGCTGACTTGTGTTGTTTTTCTATTGACTGGCCAAGTTAATCAGCTCAATTTGTATCAAATAGGTAAAAATTACGTGGTTTCTAAATGAAATAACGTGCGTTTCAAGAAAAGGAACCCAAATCAAAAAACGGACGACTCGACGGGGGTCCACTATGGCGTGACTGAAAAATAGGGGTGCACGAATCGTAAGAGTGGGTCCACGAATCCATAGTTAAAGTATCGGATATTCGGTAAAAGCACAAGATATTAACATAAACAATAGTCGGTATAAATACCCGGAAAAAGGTACTGTGAGAAAAAACTTTTCTTTAAGAAAACCGAGGAGTTTTTGAAATATTTCGAATTTCTATACCACTTCGAAAATTAAGCGACGGGGATTAGAAATACAGGGGGTCTACCGGAACCAGCAAATTTTTTAATGTGGTCTGTTAGAAAAAAAGATTGGGTACTCTGATCTAGAATATGATTAAATTAATATTAACGATAATAAGGATATAAAATGTCATTTGAATAAAATAAATATACTTAGTGCAATACAGTTAGACATAAATAAATCGAGATTAACAATAGAACAAAACATTACAAACTGAAATCCAATTGTTGTCATTCTTCTAACGATCTTATGCAGTAGTTCCCAAAGGTGTCTTAAAGAAAAGAGGGCATAATTTTTTTTTTTTTTTTTTAAAAAGATATATCTGGGTTTTGTTTGTGATAAACCCAAATACAACCTTATACACCTTTCACAGTAAGCTACTAAAAGCTTGTGTCGGTGGAATTCTCAAGAAATAAGGGAAACACTGATCTAATGATTTCCCAATGTCAGTTTACATATTTTGAAAATAATTTTAATTAATTAATTAATTTAGAATAATTAATTTGTTTATTTCACAACATTTGTTTTATTTAATTTCATTATGGAATTGTACTACCTAAACACCCACACAGTGAATTAATATAAGCATTTTTTTTTGGGAACTCCTATTTCAGATCTCGAATATCTGTTTGGTTTTGTCAGTTGAATATAAAATAAGTAAATACTGTAATTGAATCTGTCATTTGAGAAACCCCATAAGTCAGGCTTTAAGCGGATATGATTTTTTTTATTTGGATCCTTTTTCTTGAAACGCACGTTATTTCATTTAGAAACCACGTAAATTTTATCTATTTGATACAAATTGAGCTGATAAACTTGGCCAGTCAATAGAGAAACAACACAAGTCAGCGACTTATATTGTTACTACACTAAATTTTTTCATGTCGATTCACAGCTGACACTTTTAGCCAACTACTAACGTGGGTGAAAATGATGAAAATTAATGATTTTTGGATGTTTAATAAATAATCTGGGATGAAAATGTTGAATTCTGTTCCCTGAAATGGTGTTCATTTGAGAAACAACATAAGTCAAAGGTTTTTAATTAACAAATTAATATACAAATAAATTATTTTAATAAAAAATAAAGGTTTGTAATAACAAAATACACTGTAAGTTACATTTTGATTTGAGTAAGATTCATTCAAAATTTTATAACAAACATTTTTTTGTGATTTCTGAAGAGTTTATATTGACTGACTTACGGGGTTTCTCAAATGACCGATTCAATTATCTTTATTATTTCGTGAGCGATGTTGAGTTTGAAACTGGTGCAGGTATAATGTATGTATATCAATAAAACCAGAAACTTGTTTTGCACCATTTTGTGATAAAAAAAAACTGCAAGGGCGTATTGTATATAGTTTCATATGCAGTTTGGTAATTGTGAATAATTAAGACATATATAAAAATACTGGTCCAAAATGACTGAAAAAACTTGGTGTCCTTGGTTTAACAATTCATAGGTGTATAACCCTGGAAATCTTGCAGAAAAGAGTGAAGCACCTATTCTTTGATTCAGTTTTCACGTGTAAAAACGTATAAAATATGTAGGTTATGTTTTTGCATTGAATTTATATAAAATAAACGTAATAAATTTTGTTTCCAGGGCTGGCCGTTGTTAATCTGCAGAAATTTAATTCGGTTAAACGTTAATTTCTTAGCTTGTTGATAGATAGCTTTAGTCGTTATTTTTTTATTGAAATTGTAACGCGTGGTCGGTGGGTCTCCTTCAATGAAATTGTAACGCATGTTATAGTCAATTCCAGAAGCTTAAAAATGCACCCTAATGTGTATAAGATGGGAGCCTTTTTGAAAAGCTAATGCCTTTGATGTATACATCACTATGGGACCCCCATAATCCAACTTACTTCAACGGAACGTTAATTTTCACTAGTTTAGTTAATACTCTTTGAGATTGAATTTAAAGTTAATCTGAATACGGGTTTGCTAGAAGAGATTGCCTCCAGGCACTCCTATTGAATTTATGTTTTATTACAACAATAAAGAGTTTATTTTCTGTCGGGACACAATGAAGAAGATTTTTTTTAAATTGTCCTGGGTCTATGTGTTACACGTCGGTAAATATATTATTTAGTGACGCAACGATATATGTAGGATGTGTAGCATAATCTGATCACTGCTGATTTGAAGATGTTATATTTTATGTCTATTTTACCAATACCTATTTTTTTTGCAGGGTATTCCACGGGGCAACATGTAGGTACATGTTGTTTTTATATGACAATATTTTATTTATTTATTTAAAACACAATAATATTTTATAATTTGAATCTCAGCTCATAGTTTTGTTGAGTTAACAGCAGGGTTACTATTGACCCAATCTAAATACGAACTTAATCATGTATTGATCTTAATTCTACGACGCGCGAAGTGACTATAGTCAAAAATACCGCGCTATCGCTACCGCGAGATTGAGATGCACGCATTTTTGACTATAGTCACTTTGCGCGTCGTATGATTATGACCAATACATGATTAAGTTCGTGCTTAGATCATGTCAAGGGTAACCCTGCTACTCATATTTTACTATTTACCTAAAATTGGTGAATCACTCGAATCGATGGAAACTGTAAATCGTAAATGCTATGCTCTGAATAGTATCCAATGTGCGCTGAACCTATATATTCCATCAGGTTAACCCGTGGGATTTACTTCTTCATTTTCCATCATAATTTCCCTTGAGGCTCCTTATGGTTGAAGATATAATACCTCAGTCCAAATAAATATATCTTTATATGTATCTTACCTCAAATATTCCCATGTTATATATTAACGGTGTATAATAGGTATACACATCAAAAGTTTCCAGACAATTATTTATCCCATTTTCTCATTTCCCAACAATCGTATTTTGGTATTTATTTATTTATCATTCATACTAGGCAGAAGCCTTTAACAACTTAAACATATAACAAAAATGTTTTTGACAGACAAAATAAAACAAAATTACAAATCCAAAAAGTAATTAGTTAGATGTAAAATAAAATATTTATTAAAAACAACAACAATAATAAAATTAAAAAATAAGCAACGAATTACATAGAAATTTGAAAGAGTATTCAACAATGCGCTTCTTTTGCTTGGTAGTATATAAATCGCAATCGATTGCAGCAAACCGTTACCATTGGCTGCGTCCAGATAGCAGGATGCGAACGTCAATCAAACATCAATCTTCAATCATGTGACGATTCGAAGCATTCTCCGAAAAAATATTCGGATGAATGCCTTCGTGACCCGTATAAGGAAGGGATGCTTTTAATTTCTCTTAGAAATATAATTTGTTTCAAATATTTCTTTGTGAACAGTGATTGGCTTAAAGGTATGTACATATGTAATATGTCAAGCTTTTCAATGACATTTTATTTTATGGAAATAAATAAACTCAATAAAAATAATATTCGGTATTCGGTCAAATTTACTATTCGTTGCATCTCTAATAATAATAAATAATGTATAAAAATATGTTTACCACTGGTAACACTCCTTCCCCCCAACTCATATACATAATAATATCAAAACATCTGTAATTTTTCCTTTTCCATTCTGGACAACATAATCTTTGGCCCTGATCCTTTACTCCCTCGCCCTCCCTAAACCCTCGTGTCTTGTTTACATGTATTTTTTTTCATTTTTATGCCTGGGAAAATATGATATCATATTACATTTTTTCTATATCTCTCTCTATCTATACCATCACGGCATTTCCCACAAGTGGGATAAAAAACTATTTGGTTTTAGACCTCGGCAAATTACATTCAGTATTTCCCACCATTTTCCCCTGGATGTTTTAGGAGCTGAGCTCCTATACCATCTAGACTCAACGAAACAAAAAAGAAAAATTCAAAGGGTGGGCTCAGGATTTGCCTTAAGGGCTCCTCCCGACAAAATCCTCCCCTGAATTACAACCCTAGTACGTAGCCAATATGTAACTGTAAGAACATAGTTTGTAAGAATATTGTTGTAATGAGTAGTGCCTTGTAGTGAGTATCTCCTCCAAGGGACATTAAGGGTTGTAATTTAGGGAAGGTTTTTGTTACAGGGAGCTTACTTACTACTTACTTCCGATGACCGAACAGCCCTTGAAGGACCTTTGCCTCCGAAACAATAAATCCCCAAGCCTTTCTATCTTGAACAATGGACTGCCAGTCGTCGATAGCATTTAACTCCTCTAGATCTCGGTTGATGTTATACAGCAATCTTTGTCTTGGTCTTCCTAACGGTCTTCTGCCCTCGGGTATACCCTGCATAATACCTTTAGTCGCCCTTTCTTCTCCGGATCTAACGATTACGTTTCAGGGATCCCTATTTTAATAAAATGTTTCGTTCAGTCTGGATGAGTTATAGGAGTTCATCTCTTAAACATTCAGGGAAAGAAAGTGGTGGAAAACCCTTAATGTTTGCCGAGGACTGGAGAAAACAAATAGTTTTTTTAAGTTGAATATGCCATCAAAGTAGCACAACGAGGACAACATTACATAACGAATATTCATAAGTCACTTTGGGCAAAATTCGACAAAGTGTAGTTTCGTTCAGACTTTATAGGTTTGTTCTAGAGGGCGCGGCATTGTACCATTGTTGTTGAACTTTTGAAAGCTCTGTGTATTGTGTTTGTTGTGAACTTACGTGTTTGAAATAATAATATACAAAGTTTTGATATACATACTAATAAACTAGCAAATATTTTAGTCAGTTCGCATGCATTTATTTATTTATTTTATCTTAATATTTTAATTAATTCAATTCAGTTGTATACACATTTTGTCGCCTCACTAAGCTAGAACATATGTCAAGTTCAAATAATAATAACTAGACAACTTATTTATGATGCGCCGTTTTGTGGAAAAACCACTGCAAGGGCCCATTCAAGAATCATAACACCTCCTGAACAAAAGGGTCTTTGACCTCGTCTTGAACACTTCCACACTCTCCAGAGTTCGCAAATCAAAGGGAATTTTGTTCCGCAGCAACGGACCAGCCACACAGAAGGCACGGTCAACATAGTTGGCCAGACTCCCCCTACGCGGTACCACAAGTCTATTGACAGAGTCTGTGTTTGCAGCCCTTAGTGATTTTTGCCTTTCCGTTGATTTACGATTCCAAAATGATTTACAGTAGGTTCACAAATGATTCGCTATTCAAAATATATAATAGAATATCAACTGTCCAGAGGCCTGAGTCAATAACACACTTTCGCGTCACGTGTCACGTACACAATATATACACAATAAGATACACAATAGTTACGAAAATTAACACTTTGGCGCAAGATCGTCTGCACCCGAACGCTAACGGAACGGGAACGTGACGCGAAAGTGTGTTATTGACTCAGGCCTCAGTTCCATAACTCAACAAGTAGAAATATCTTATATTCGAGAAATCGTCATTTATATAATTTTGCTATATTTATATTATGCTTAAGAAACACAACAGCAAGTGAAATAATCGTATAGTTAAATAAATATTATGTTGTCTTTTTTCCGTTCAATGGTTAAACAATTCGAAATATTTATTTGTGGAATCGAAAATACGTACGTTATTTTTTCCATAACTTAATGTTTAATATATAAAGTGTATTTTATAGTTATTTTTCGTGAAATTGAACGAGTGGCGTTGGTTACCAATTACGTTATAACAAAAGTTACAAAACTTTCGACTTGTTGAGCTATGGAACAGGACAGTTAATATACTTACACACAAAAATTGGAAAAAAATCCTTTATAAATTCTTCTAGAGGCCATTCACTCGTAAATTTACCAACAATTTGTTTGCGAAAAGTTAATTGTATAGATTCGTACTAATGAATCGTTTGTACTATCTCTGATGGTCCTAATCTGATAGTACGTACCAATGATTCGTTGTGAAATTTCGTTAGTATTTTTCTCACTGTAGTATTGATAGACTAGAGAGAGTTGAAAGATAATTAGATTGTCACCTAAACGGATAATTAGGAGTCTTAGGACTCCTGAAATATCTGTGGAATAAAGTTATTTCAACATAAGACATGCGATATCTACAATAATTAGAGGATGATCTGTATACTCCATACGAGCAGTTATTTGCTGACTATACTCTGGATGATGCCGAGCTTATATCTTGTACAAAATAATACACAGTCATACACATAGATAGATGTTGTACTGTAGTACCTTACGCAAACAATATTATATATTTACTTATTATTATTAAACAATGAATCAGCCTTTAACTGAAAGCAATGGTACGTACAACCTTAGGATGACCCTTTTCATATTATCATCATATTTAGATCGTCGACTATCAAGTGATGTCAGATCGAATTCAACATTAACAGATGGCGCTTTTGTAGCTGCCTGTATCCATAACATCTTCTCATTTTAGAATGAAAATAATACTTGATATTAAATCAAGTTTTGAATTTATTTTCATATTCTGACTAAATTTAGTATATTTTGGTTAATAGTGTTGTCAACAGTGTATATTGTGTTAATTGAAGTGTAAAATTTTGATAAAATAGATATATACAAATTAAATATGTGCAAATAATTATGTGACGATGATTCTTAGTTTTGGGATCGTATCTTCGAAGATTCTCCTATAGATAATCCTGCGTCATCCTCTTCTGTTTTCTGTCAGGTGTACAGTATCGTAAATCGAGACAGTCACTGCTTGCCTGATTTGATCTTCTTACACATTGTTATTCTACCACTGGGTCTTTGACCCGGACCTTTTTCATGTGTTGACTAGCTTTTCGATACTTTTATTTATCTTCTCTGTACGCGATGTGTCTGAAGAAATACAAAATTTGTTCAAAAAATAACCTTTGAGCAATGCCAAGTTTTCCAAAATGGAATGATTAGTTATCCAACCTATATTACTACATATTTCAATAAAGTATGAAATATTTGTGAACGAATCTCGCTTATGAGATCAAAATTTTCAGCCATTTATACTCAAAATGATGGTGAAATGTCTGTCCCTGTAACATTGGACTACTTTTTAAGATAAAAATTATAAAATTACTTAAATGATTTTCGTAATATTTTTCGTTATTGGTAATTTGTTTCATATTGAAAAAAGCCTATGATATTTGGTTGACGACGTAAATTAAACAAATGTGTAAAACTCTTTATAGAGGATATAATTATATACCTATAAACAAAATACTTATGGGCAGAGCTGGAGCATTAACGGTTAATGTATCAACAAGTTAATTGACTATTAACTTCCGTTAAAATTGCGATTAACTTTTAACACCGACATTGATATTATCGTCTGTGATTCAGAGTACAATACAGTGGTACCTCGACATACGAGTTTAATTCGTTCCGCAATTTTGCTCGTATTTCAAATTACTCGTATCTCAAAGCAAATTTCCTCATTGAAATTAATTGAACTGCCATTAATCCGCTCCAGCCCCATAAATGTCACCCCAGTTATTTTTGTTACTTGTTTTTGAATACGAAAAATGTATTTACAAAAGACAAATATTGTACGAAAACATAATAAAAGAGAATGTAAAGAAATGAACTAGATTTATAAAGTGTTACTTTCGCTTAATTTTCGTCACTGCTTTTCTCTTCATTAGTCTTTGCCTTTTTCGCCACGCTTTTTTCATTTTCATCAGGCCGTTTATAAAAAAACATGTCCAAGAAGGTTTGTTTCTTCCTCCATTGGCGGCGTCCACACAGCTGGATGCGAACGTCAATCATCATGCAAAAATCTTAAATCTTTCGGCGACAATTCAACATTCGCATCCACCTGTGTGGCAGCCGCCATTTCAGAATGTTCCGGAAATGAGTTAGTCAGCAAGTGTCATTAAGTAGCCCGTATCTCAAATTTTGCTCGTATTTTAAAGCAAAAATGACGGCTCGTATCTCAAAAAAACTTGTTTTTTGGGGCACTCGTATGTCATGTCAAGGTACCACTGTATAAAGAGATGTGTTGTGTAATTTGGGTTACCATATCTAACTTGGACCTCGTCTTGGCAATTTGGTAGGTAGTTTTGTTCCATTTTACAAAAATTTGGATTCGTTTTTTTGGTCTCACATTCTCATGATTTGACAATTTGGTTGAGATTTCAAAAGACAAGAATTCACATTTCAAAACTATACTTATTCATTTTATTCTTCACTCTAAATTAGTTGGAATATTTCAAATCAGTACAAAGTGTCATAAAAATATCAGTTATACAATTCAATGTACAGAGGGTGAGTTTATCACTAGAATGCAATGTCTTCCAACGAATCCCCTTATGTTTTATTAAAAAGCATTAACAGTTACATTAACGGAATAACGTTTAATTGAGTTAAATTATGGATTAATGGTGCCCAACTCTGCATATTATAGAAGGCATTGTGAAACTGAATGCTGTACATACTGTCTGTTTTCAGTTGAGAGGGAAATTATTCAGTACAAAACAAAACAAACAGGGTTAGACCTAAACAATAAAATTTATAGCTCAACTTATTGACCGATATGATCCTTTTGAAATTTAATAATATACCCGTGGAGATCCCGGCAAGGAATAGGTCTCCTGCTTTTTCCTGTAAGTTTCCCAGTATCCTGATACTGTAAAAGGCAGGTATAGACTATTCGTAAAACTACTATTAGTAAAACTACTATTAGTAAAACTAGTATGTATTCGTAAAACTACTATTAGTAAAACTACTATTCGTAAAACTACTATTCGTAAAACTACTATTCGTAAAACTACTATTCGTAAAACTACTATTCGTAAAACTACTATTCGTAAAACTACTATTCGTAAAACTAGTATTAGTCAAACTACAATTAGTAAAATATCACGTATAAAATTTAACACAAATTCTGTTTTTTGTGCCGCAGAGCCGCCGGCAAAGAACTGGTCTCCCATATGAGTTCGTCGTTAACCTGGAGGTAAAGTCTCAGCCTCGTGAACAAGAGGTCCGTGGTTCGATCCCAGGTGCCGGCAAACTCCCCTTTCACGACACAAGCTTTTAGCTTGCTGTGAAAGGTGTACAAGATTGTATTTGGGTTCACAACAAAACCCAGATATATAATAATATGTACGTTATCTTTGTTCCGTTCAATAGTTAAACAATTCGAAAGATTTATTTGTGGAATTGAAAATAGGTACATTTATTTATTTATTTATTTATTCCTTACTGTATATTGATTGCAAACAATTACATAAACGGTAAACATTCAAGTAAGATACAATATTTTTTTACATAACTAAATATTTAATGAGATATAAAGGGAACCGTGTATTTTTTATAGTTAAGTATTTATTTGTGGAATTGAATGAATGAAGTTGATTTTGTGTATTACCGATTAAATTAAAATTTTGGAAAATTTCGACTTATTGAGCTGTGGAGCTGGACAGTCGAATTGAATTCTCAAAGTATATCCCCGGGGTCAGAAGACCGTGAGGCAGACCAAGACAAAGATTTCTAGATAACATCAGTCGATATCGAGAGGAGGTTAATGCTAAAGACGTCTGGCAATTCATTGCTCAGGATAGAAAGGTTTGAAGATCTATTGTTTTGGAGGCCAAGGCCCTACAAGGGTTGCTTAGCCATCAAAAGTAAGTAAGTTCGCACAGCATCATTTGTGACATGCTCATGCCGTCTAACATGTATTGTTCATGACCTATAAAAATTGAACTTAATTGTAATTCATAGCACACATATTTTTGTAAAAGTACTATCGGGGAATCATACGTACAAACATAGTTTATACTGAAATCCCATCACAGCATATTCCACAAGTACGGTAGCCAGCAGACCAGCCGCATGCAATAAAAATGAAAGCTGTCACGGACATTGTCACTAAAAGGACATTTTCAATGTCAATCGATATACCTATATAACTTGGAGAGTTCTCTTGAAAATGTCAATCGATATATACATATATTGACGAAAGTACTCGAGGTTTCAAATAAATTAAAATGAAAAATTAACTGTGTTTAGTGATTTAAAAAACTAAAATATTATCAGTATGAATTTTCACTTTGTGAACGTACAGACTTAAGATTTGTTAACATTTTATAAGTTGAGCAGAAAAAAAGAAGTGACTGTTGTAGGTATTACTTATTGCACAAATTGTCATTTTTCTAAATCTTACGTTGTCCATGCACAAAACTCTTCTACTTTACACTAAGTATTATTTTGTTTTAATATAATAATATGTAATGAAATTGTTATAACAGTAAACATCGCGCATTCCTTCACGTGTATTCGCTCTACATGTCCAAATTAACACTATACACATACACCTGTAAGTGACAATAGAATGAAACATTGTCTGGAAATGCACAGGAAAAAATTAAAAATTAATATACCTACCTAATTTTAAACAATGAGTTAGTTGTGTTTTACATTCAACATCAATTCAGCAGTTATGCCATCCATCTCGAATACCTTTACATTTATTGACACAAACAGGACGACGTAATACAATTTTATGTACAATTTTTTTATCTTGTTTTCCTTTGACAGTTTATGGTGCATTTTATTAAAAGATTGTACTAAGTATCTACCTATCGACTGTCTATGAGATCTGCTACGTCAACCGGGTCCACCGCCCATTGACGTGGTAGGGTCGGCGATGTCAATATTGGCTTATGTGGTGTTTACACGAGACGACATATAGGCCTGACGATATTGCTTGCATAAAAACAAAATTCGTCGGAAGTCCATTGATCGTGATACGTCAGTCCACTGACATAGATTCAATCTGTCAGTTGTTATTAAATTGGCGGACGTTGAGGTGGATATCGCGGAGTGTTTATCATTAATTGTAAATGTTAAAGCAGAAGAAATAAGGCGCATTTTAATTAACGAACAAACCAACAACAAAGATAACAACTGTCACGAAACGGGAACAGTTTATAATTTTTTTACCATAGATACGGATGTATTGCATATCTAGGCATGCGCGCATTGTTCCACCAACAAACAAAAGAAGAAAGGTGGTCAACTTGAGACGATATTGTTTTTGCTGGTTTTAATCGTTTCAGATTTATTGGCAATCTGTTCTCACGGTTCAAAATCAAATGGCTGTCGATATTTTGGTTTCCCGACTATATTCGCCTCGTGTAAACACCCCATTTTCAGTGGTACTGATGGACTTGAGAGAGTTGATAAATTTAACCGCTCAAACGGATAAATTGGAGTCCTTGGACTCCCGAAACATCCGGGAAAGGAGTTTATTTCAGCATCTAACTCAATCTGTGAGAATCGTCAATTTATTGAGTTGTGTTACATTTACATAATATATGGATCTGAGTTGAAACTCAGTTATCACATTGATGTCAATATATAATATACTCGTGGAGAGCAGAGAATTTCAATAAAATATTATTATTATTATTACCTAACTATTACAACACGTCGTAAGAAACTTTTTAATAAAAGCTGTCGTGTGTTTATGATAATTTATGCGACAACTCGAGACACTCGACTAAAAGTTTTATGGAATTAGCTATCTCACGGATCGTCACGTATACTTACGTACATACTAGTGATGTAACGAATGTGTGATTTTGGATATTCGCGAATGCGAATATTGACTTGCTTAAAATTCTACAATTGCTCAAACATTAAAATTTCTACCCCCCCGTCGCCGAATTTTCAAAATGGTATAGGAATTTGAAACATTTGAGAACTCCTCGGTTTTCTTAAAGAATATTTTCTTACAGTACCTTTTTCTACAGTGTACCGGGTAAGTATCTGGTACTTTTACCGAATATCTGATACTTTATTACCAAAATAATATTCGCAAAACATTCGCATATTTTTTTGCGAATACGAATGCGAATGCGAATAGTTTGAAATATGCGAATATTCGCGAACGCGAATACGAATATTTGTTACATCTCTAGTACCTACATCCGTATAGGTAAATACTTTGTGTGAATATACTTAATTAGGTACCCACTTCCACGGAGCACCCGGTAAAAAATTGGTTTTTCACTTTTTTGCCAAGTTTTCGACTGTCCTGTAAACGGCAGGTGTTAAATAAAAACATTGAACTCTGGAGAGTGTGGAGGTGTTCAAGGCGAGGTTAAAAACCCTATTGTTCAGGAGGTGTTATGATTCTTGAATGGGCCCTTGCGGTGGTTTTTCCACAAAACGGCGCATCATAAATAAGTTGTCTAGTTATTATTATTTTAAATGAATCAAGAACTTTAAACTTTTTGAATACACTTCGTCTTCTTTCTGTGCCATGTCAGGTCCCCCTGACGTTGGCGATCACTCCGGCGAAAACTTCCCTGTCCTGTACTGCTCTGAACAGGTCATCCACTTTCCAGTCCACTCCCTAATGTTACGCAGCCAGGACATCTGCTTTCTGCCAACTCCCCGTCTTCCCTCTATCTTGCCCTCCAATGCAAGGCGGAGGAGACGATACTTCTCTCCACGCAGCACGTGACCCAAATATGAGACCTTCCTCACTTTGACAATCGACAACAGCTCTCTCCTGGCTCTGGCTCTCCTAAGTATGATACACACTTTTTATTTTATTCTTAGTATATTAAAAAAGTATTGTTATTTAGTGTATTAAAAAAGTTTAAAGTTTTTAATTCATTCAATATGGATACACAAAAAATTACGAATATAGAAAAGACATTTTATTCACTGTGTCGATGTATAATTAGTAGTAGAATTCCATAATGAAATAAATAAAACGAATGTTTTATTCTACTAAGTATATGATTTATACACGGGAGAGACGTCTTTCGTCTCGTTAGGACATTACTCTTGATAAAACATTTGTTTTATTTATTTCAAAGACATTTTTAAAAACGATAAGGTTTGACGCTCGTCCTAAATGCCTTATTTTTTATTAGCACGGAGAGGTAATACAATTGTTCACATTTAGTATTAACTAGCTGACCCAACGAACTTCGTACCGCTTAACATTCAATGAATGATTTATATTTTTAATCTCGTTACAAAATCCCGTAATTGTCCAAGTGTGTCATCGTATAGTGTAAAAAATAAAATTCATGTATGTTGGACAATTATACTTAACTCAGATTTGTTTATTATCTGCTGTACGTAATATAATATGTTGGTACTAATTTATATTTTGGGTAGTTATCTATTCATTTTAAATTTATAAAAAATCTTATCCATGATTTTTTCAAAATTGTAATTTCAGTGTTATTGTATGGATACCGATTCTAATTTGAAAATGTATACAAAAATTATTCTATTAATAGGCCAATCTATAAATAAATATCATCTTTGATTTTGTATGATTCTACATATTGCATTATTTATTGAAATTAAAAATGTATGGCGTATACAATTTTCTTCTTAATTTTTCATCCTGTGAATTTGTAAGATATTTTAATAACCTATCGGCTATTCCGGGCGGAGAAGAATCCAACAAATCAGAGATCATTCAAATCGGTACAGCCATTCTTGAGTTATAAATGGTGTAACACACACGACTTCCTTTTATATATTAGATTACACACATTGTCATTAATATAATATCACACATTATTTTGGTTAGCTGGAAGATATTGCCTCCAGTCAATAAGCTAATCGACAATTATTGCTCATGATTTTTTTTGTTCAATAATGTAGATATAATTATAATTATTTTTATAGTAATATAGTACTTACTAACATTAAATGTATGTAATATTTAATTAATATATATGTGTTTCTTTTGTTTCAGAATTTCGACCGTTCAAATTGCCTTCAAAGACACGCAGCCATATTCGAGATTTTGATCCATCTATCCGCCACGCGATTCTCAGACATTCGTGCTCTCTTGTACATCATAGTAATTCTTTCATCATTCATTCGTGCTTGATCTCCAAACTATTTCAATTTATACACACGTGATTTATTCACAATATTCGTCACTTGAGCTGAGCATTAACCAGTAACATAATATCAAGCTAAATTAAAATGTAATAAACTATTGATCTAATCTCTTTTAAATGTAACCTTAAATTTCGATAAAAAAGTTTTTTAAGGTCGTTACTTTTTACGAGGGGGAGGAGGTGATTCCATCGCAGTTACTGGTTTTTTTTGATAAAGCGCCAAAAGACTTATTTATATTTTTAACTTCCGGTATGTTTAATAAATAAATGCACTAAGGATGACGTTCGCCCTGATCAATGCCCGCAATGATCCTTAGCTAGCCATTAATTATTTGTTTTTAATTTGCTTTACATCCAATACACTTCAATATGTCACAAATATTGTCAAATAATTTAATTATCTTTTTTTGCCCTTCTAAGCATATCTGTATTAACACTTTTTAATTACATAGAGATGTTTCGACTAGTCGATATAGCCGACTTTCCGGCCACTTTCGTAGTAGGCGACTATTCGAGTGTTCGGCAAAGAGAGCCGTCTATCGCGTTCTTCGTTAGAAACGCCGGTTTCTCACTTTGTATGTATTCTTCAGTAAAATTCGTATACGGAGAATTATGCACATTCGATAAAAGTCTTGAATGTTTATTACTTAATATTTACATTTTATTATCTTACAGTTTTGATTTGTGCAAAAGTAAAAATTAAATGCGAAGTGCACAAAACGTGTTCCGACACGCTTGCAGACGGCGGCTGCGACTTATGCGCGAATCAGCTGTAAACGAAACGTCACGGGAATTTTCGGATACTTCCGAAACCGTGATCGGATTGCCGATTAGTCAGCCCTTGTACAACCGACTAATCGGCTAGTCCGCTCAAGTCATAGGTGTCACATCTCAAATTTTACTCGATTTCTGATTAATTGAGTCACTACTTCTCACGTCAATCCTAACCCTTTGAAGTCACTGTCATAGTAGGAACGGTGAACTGTAAAAGAGGAGGCAAAAGTCTTTGAAGTAGACAGAAAAAAAGATGTTAGATACATAGCTTTTACATGACTTTTGAAACATTATATTTTGTTTTCAGTGTTTAAAAATAAATAAATAAATAAAAATTAAACATGTAAAGTGCTTCGAATTTAAACGAAAAATGTTTGACGAGTTGGAGAGGACTGTATATTTAAAAAATAAAATAAAAATATATATAATTTATATAGAATAAATAAACAAAAAAAATAAAACAACAGTGTTTAATATGCCAAAAACGTAAAGTGTTAAAAAAATATATGGTGGTGCCAAATTTCTTTAATTAAACGAAGACAATAAAATTTAGTTGCCAAATTTTAACTAGTTTTTGACATGTAAATAAATTATTAAAAATAATTATAAATAAAAGTAAAAAAAAAACATAATTCTAAATATATAACTAAAATAGTTAATTAGAGTATATTTATTGATATTAAAAAAATTAATGTGTCAATTTCAAAATTAGTGTAGTGTTTTGTTTTAAATTAAATAAATATTGAATATCGTCTGTCAAAATTCCTGTCAAAATCAAGATGGCCGCTGGATTTTCATCAAAGACAAACATTTTATCTATGGTCTTTATTGGAATCGTGTTTGCTTTAATCGACAGTTCCAAAGGTATGTACATAATTATTTTTATTATTAGTTATAAGCTTTTGAAAAATAATTATCACTTATCAGATTGACAATTAACAAAGTTCTGTGATGTACTGGGTAAAAAAGATTCCCACCCTTTTCCAAAGTTTTAGAATGTTGTCTAAAGGCAGATGTTTGTAAAACAACACGTTCTAAAGGGGCGTTCACTCAGGAGAGAGCGATTACCACCCGACATAATTTTGTTGAAAGGCTCTTTCACTGAAACGATCATTAACAAGTTTTATCCTATTATTTGTCTTATTCTCTATGAATTAGTATTAAATAAACAAAATTATCAATATTTCGAGAATTATATAAATTTGTTTAATTTTTTATCAACTGTTATGCCACCCATTCTAAAATACTTTATTTTTATTGACGTGACGATGACGACTTGCATAATTTATTTATTTATTTCATCTCATAAATAATATTTATTTATTCTTGAGGTCATCGGTAGCCTGGAGGTAGAGTCTCGGCCTCGTGGTCCAGGAGGTCCGTGGTTCGATCCCAGATGCCGGCAAACTCCCCTTTTACAACACAAGCTTTTAGCTTACTGTGAAAGGTGTTTAAGGTTGTATTTGCGTTTAGGTATAACAAAACCCAGATATATCTGTTTAAAAAAAAATTACGGTTAACATTGACATTTATAAACTTACAAATTCATATATACAACCAAAGACATATTAGATAGGTAATTCAAAGAAAAAATCGGTCATGCAGCCAATCAAATTTTGCATCCAGTTTTAAACTGACGATAGTTGTAAGACTGACAACTTCGTAGGGATTTTTTTTGTTGAGACAATGAATACGAAATATAATAAGATAGGCAATATATTTATATATGGATAAAATAAATAAAAAATAAATAAATAAACAATTAATGTATAGGTAGGCAGTATATACCTATAGACAATTCAAATTAGTAGGCATCTATACGATAAATCCCACAATACAGCAAATAATAAAACAATATGTAGGTATATCTGAGCATCAGCAGGCGAGCACATGCAACAATGGGTTATTTTCTGCGGAACTTCCCACAATGCACACCAGATGGCAGCACAGCTAATAAGGGTCTAAAACACAACTGTCAAACATTAGACAACAACTGCGTTCGTTTTATCGATATTCCAGTTTTTTGTTATCTTCTACCGTGTTTCATACTTATATATATATTAAAAATGAATAAGGATTATGGCACATTTTCTCTAGCCGAACTAAAAGCTGAGCTTAAAAAGCGGAATGCCGAAATAAGTGGTAAAAAAGCTACCCTCGTGGCTAGGTTAGTAGATTTTCATCCATAACATTTTGGTTAATTGTTTCTAAATACTTAAATAAGTATATGTGTTATTAAATGTACCAATTATTATATTTTTTGCAGGCTTCACGATAGGGAACTTGCACTCGAGAGGAATATTTTGTGAAATGCATTAATTAGGTAGAAAAAAGGTTATATATCGATTATATTTTGATTAAAACTCAAAAATAATTATTTTTCATTTATTATTTTAATAAATAAAATCACACTTTTTCGCCCGCTGTTTGAACGCCATATTGCTGGTTATTGCATTTGTGACGTCACATGTCCTGAGTGATGTTTTGTTGTTTATCGTAATGTATGGGATTAACAATCGCTTGGTATTTGAGTCCGGTTTTTAACATTTTCGAAGTAGGTAAATATATCTTGGATTGATACAAAATGTTTCCAAAAAGATCATACAAATATTGCGTAGTCCAGGGTGTACAAATATAACTTATACGACACTGAATAAATTATTTCTACGCAAGCCGATATTGTTAGCTGGATACTGTACTGTAAGTTCAGCGACTTCTTTGCAGCTTTCCATATCTATCGTCCAATCACAAAACATAAAACAAACAAAATCATTCGCAGTATAAATATTGTTATTAGGTAATGAACACATCCATTAAGTAGTGGATGCTTATGGTGTCGACATTTGTTACTATATCCTTAAAATACTATCTGATTTACAATAAAAATCTTTTGGTTTTGACACAATGGCTGTCAGAAACTCACTCGGTGTGGATATATTTGTAGATGATCGATGACTCAATTCAGCACAAGTTATAAATTTAACTTCTGTGCTAACTTCAGCCAACTTTGATTTTTTCCAATAACATTGGACAGATTTTTTTAGCAGGATCTTCACTTCCACCATGCACCCAGTACAGAAAAGTAATGGCGTATTTTGAACCTGTAATCACTAATCAGACCTAAGAATGATGGAAAATTGATAATAATTGCCATTGAATATAATTATGTAATTATTACACAATGTTGTATTGCATTTACAAATTAGTAATAACATTATAAGACAAAGCTATAGCGCCTACCGGCGGGCTTATTATTATATGCATGATAAATATCCGATTGCCCCTTGAGAAAATCGTTTTCCGTCATTATAACTAAATTAAAAAATAGGAACTGATGTATGTTTATACGTAAAAATTTAATCATCTTGAAGTTTTTGGCAAAAAAAAGTGTTCAAACCCAAACCACAACAGTAAATAACTTCGTCAAACTAATAGATATAATATATTATACTACGAAATGTACTAAGCATTTGTAGACAGAGAGATCGAAGGGACATATGACGTCATCAAAATGGCGCTTTAGGATGTGGCGTTTTCGCGGAAATTCAAAAATCGAAATTTCAAAATGCTATAAAACAGAAATTAAGCAACGTATCGAAAAAAAAATTACTGATATGTGTTACTGATTACTTCATTTATGATTCAAAAGAATAAAAAAAATATGTGCAAGTTCCCTATTATGATAAACATTCAAATTTTAATAACTCGCCGTCGCACAAGAATGTTTTGATAATTTTGGTGTGGGACATACAAAAAACAAAGCCAAATCCCAGGACATGTATGAGGAACAGAACAGAACATAATTATATAACAGTTGATACTGTACCATATTTGTATTTGTGTGAAGTCACTGGCTACTTAAAGCTAAAAAGATACCATGACTATTATTATCAAATCCAGGGCCAATTATTATGTACAGAAAGGATAAAAGCATATTTTGTTATTTTTACATTAAAGGATCTATTAATAATTACAATTGAAAGTGATAATGATTTTATTGAAAAAATGTTAAATATAAATTAGTTTTCACAATGAGTACTTTAAATCTGCATTAATAAGTAAAGGTGTACACAATAATTATAACAAGTATTTTTAAATTGAAATAAAATTATGTATAGGTAAGTAATGTACAACGATTATTCTTTATCTATTGTAAATTAACATTGTATATTTATTACAAGTTTTAATGTACAACAAAGACTTCTCGATTATAACAACATTGTACAGAAAGGATACAAGCTTATTATTTTTTAAGGATTGTCTTAATAATTACTATGGATATTTATAACAAAGTTGTTTATTTAAAAATAAAGGAAAATGTCAGAAATTGGTACCGATTTTTATTGTAACAATCATAACTGCTAACATCTTTAATCGATATCAACCACATTTTTGATACCTCAAAAAAAGTTTTATGCCTTCGCAATATTATTAGTGTAAGAAAGAACTGTTCAAATGGATTGAAAGTTGCAGGTGGATTACCATAAAAATATTTCAGAGAATGAGATGCATCACCCAATGACTCAAATACGTAAACAACTTTTTCGAAACATTCTAGTCCTGTAATGAAATGAATCGACTGAGGGTCATTTTTGTAAGTTATTATACTAAATGGACAATGTTTCATAGTTTGACTGTAGGAATGGGCTATCTCTATGTTATCGTTTACATTATTCATGACTGTTTGCACGCTGACATCAACATACGATGAAGTTGTAGGAAGGTGAATTTCAGCTGCAATGTCAGGACAAGGTGGTGGTGACTCGGGACAAATATTCTCCTTCCCATGTTTTATATTTTCTGTTTTCAAATCTTTCCCTTCTGTTGTTGACTCCTTTGTTGTCCAGTGAAATATTGTCCAAACAACATCCTTAGGAAGCTTTTGAATTAAAGGTTGAGTTCCATCTGAAAAACATTTACGAATTTTAATACATGAAGATGGTAAACAGATGTATAATTTAATTTAACAAATATTTATTTCCACTTACAAAGTACACATTCTCCAAAATAGTCGGTATTCTTAAAGTGATTCTAGCAAACTACGAAACTGGTCGATGGCTTCCTTTTATCACGTTTGACGGCATTAATCCACTTCAATTTTAATGCTTTTTCAGACGGAAATCGATGTCCACCTTTATTGGTGCACAACGGAACGCAACAATAAGTAGACGGCATATTTTTTTATTGATTTATTAATAAAAACAAACTGATACTCCAAAATCTTTAACACGAAATAGCGACTTCTCTATGGAATAATCTAATTTTGACATTTCGCTTTAGACCCTGTTTGTCAGTGCTGCCCCCGGTGGGAAAAAAAGGAAAACAAACAACCCATAACCAAGAGAAGCAAACTGACCAATACCAATTAGGTAGGTACCTACTTCTTTAGGTGTGCATATATAATATTTACATGATGTCAGTATGCTGGCTACCTCACTTCTGAGATATGCCGTGATATAGATAGACAGATGGAGACATAAGCAAATCAGATTGAGTAAAAATATTAAAGTTTATAATATCTAATAATATATTATGTGTAATAAATATGTAGGTAATTGTTTTCTGTTCCACAACAATGGTTGTGTTGGTTTCTACATATTATGAGAATGTTGTAACACAGAATAGACTACCGATGATTGCGATGCACTCTTATTGTTATACTAGTGTACTTTACACGGGAAAATATCAAAAATAAGAAAGGAAAAAAATCTCCGATATTACAATTCACAATATGACACTACACTGTCATGGTGTCATATTGTGAACTGTAATATCCACTGCTCAGTTCCATAACTCAGCAAGTCGAAAAATTTGATTTAATTGGTAGTACACACAATGGAAGTAGGACCTAGAAGACCAGGCAGATCAGTGACCACCTGGATGTCCACAATTGCCAGGGACATTGTTGGGAGTCTTGCCTCTGTCAATATTTCTGTTGTTAAAAGGATGGCTAAGGATTATTAAACAAACACAACTTTGAAGCTTATATCACCTACTGTCAACCTCACTCACATAGATGATCTCTTTATTAAAACATAGATACAACAAATAATAAACCATAGACAAATATGTATTAAACCTAACCATAGATTTTTATATATAGAATTCTGTGAACCTAACACCTTCTCCCAGTGATGAGTTTTATCTATTAAGATCAATAATATAAAGAAACCTAAACAAAGCATACTTCTCATATTGCAACAAAAAATATACAGTAACATAAATGCACTGTTACTACTACAAACAAGAGGACATGAAAGAGGCAAAGTTGCGCTCGGAGGACGCAGGGGACCAGAAAACTTGGAAGATGAGGACTAGGAGAGCCGACCCAAATTAAATGGGATAAAGGCGAGGGCAAAAAAGAAGAAGAATTGGTAGTACACACAATCACACCACTCATTCAACTCCACAAACAAATATTTATAAGAAAATACACGGTTCCCTTTATATTTTAAATATTTAGTTTCAGAAAAAAATAATGCATTTATTTCCAATTCCACAATAAATATATCAAATTGTTTTGACTATTGAATGGAACAAAGACAACGTATGTCTTTAACAGTACGATTATTATATTATAGTATATTTGACTTTCTGTTGTGTTTTTAAAGCGTAATATAAGTATAGCAAAATAACAAAAATGGTTATTTCTCGAATATAAGAGTGATTTCTCGAGTTATGGAACTGGACAGACGATATATCTGTTAATAAATAAGTTATGGACAGTATTTTAGTTTATGAACCATAGGGTAAGGCTATCCTGGTTGGCTGGAAGAATATGCGATAAGCCCACCTTTTGGTACTCTCTGTAGAAATCTTGTTGTATACATCATAATATTTGGATACCAATTTTGTTTATTTATTTTGTAACAATTTTTTAAAGTACCTGCTTTCTCCGATACATCGTTTTCATAAAATATATGAGATTTTTTTTAAAAGATAATTACATGTGCATTAAAAAATTTATAACAGTTAAAATTTAAAAAAATATATTTTAAAATTAAATTATAACAATAGGTACCTAAGTAGATTTAAAAAAAAAAACTCAAAATGCTCCCTTGCGGTGGTTCGTTTCATAAAACGGCGCTAAATAAATTGTCTAGATGATTATTATTATTATTGTTCTGTCTTTGTGTTTCATACATAATTTTGGAAATAAATATAACATCAAAATATACCTACACCTTGTACAGAACAATATTATTGCGTACATCGCTCACGTGCTCAATTTCCCTTCGCTCATTTTCTCTTTCCTTCCTTATCCCTTCCCTTCCCACTTCCTTCCTTCCTGAGGGAAGGTGTCTCTTATTAGTTTCTTACGCCAGTGGCGGCTAGTGAGTAGGTCTAGCGAGGTTGCGGCGAAATAATAGTAAATAGCTTCATACTTATTGAAAATATCGATTTTTAACAAATCATATATCTTGATTGGAGAACCATGTTTACCCTTTTAAAGGGCACCGGAACAATTGAGTACAATACTTAAGCCAACCTTGGGCCAATTCGTAAGCGTTGGGACGCCTTTCTCACTTCTTCCGATGACATTTTGCACAATGTTATATTGTGTAAACATGGTTCGTCAATGGCGGCGTACAGATAGCTGGATGCGAACGTCAATCATCAAACAAAAATCTTAAATCTTTCGGCAACAATTCAGAGCATTCTCCGAAGAAATATTCAAATGAATGCCTTCGTTACCCATCCATGTGACATAACCAAGGCATTCATTCGAATATTTCTTCGGAGAATGCTCCGAATTGTCGCCGAAAGATTTAAGATTTTTGCTTGATGCTTGATGATCGCATCCAGCTGTCTGTACGCCGCCAATCAAGATTTCTGATTGATTATGTCATCTGCCCCCAAATCCAGTTAAAAAATAAATAAAAAAAGAGTAAATATTCTAAATATATCGATTTTTTCTTTTCTATCTTACATAATAATGAATTGAGATGCACTATGTATAGTTTTAAATAAACAATACTACATATCGTGGGCTCAATACTATGACTAGACATCTCAAAATCAATAGTTTTGAGGTAATAAATAAATCATGACATTACACTCAGAAGGATTATATTAAATAATATATAAGGTATATAACATAACATAACATATATAGACAATTCACACAGACCGAACTAGTCATAAACTAAGATATGAATCTTGTATTATGTGTAGTGATTTCGCACATTTATATTGTTCGCGGTGATTCCTCTGGTTGTCTCGGTTGCTTCACTGTATTTATAATATTATATTTCATATAAAAATCATCGACGTGAATGCTGGCCTAAAACTTTTACACTTAGCCCAGCATTCGATTCCACCTATTCATCATACTGTTCTGCCAATGTTATATTACATATTATTTGTTTTATTTAGATAAATTGACGAAATGCTGTTCGGAGCCATTTACACTCTGATCAGCATTGATTTTGAAATAAATTTTACCAATTATTGTTCTCTGACGTCTCTCTGAAAAATTTTATGCTTTTGATATGTACATGTACTAATTGTTATTTTGACTGACGATTCCAAGTGTCCTGTTGGACCTAGGGATGATAAACAAATAAATAAATAAAATAAAAGTGATGTGAGAAGAGAAAATTCTCCAAAGAAATTTCTCGAGAACGAGAAATTTCTCCGAGAATTTCTCCTCTGATGGAAGAGAAATTTCTCTCCATAAATTTTTTTAGTGGTATTATGACCTTTCGCCCAGTACACTTCGCAGCCAACCTGATTGATCCAAAAATTTGTGGGGCTGATTAAGGCCCAAATTAGAGGTTATTTACACTTTTTTCCATGTACGAACCTGGAATTTTTTTAAATTTAAATTTGGGCATGTGGGGTGTCAAACATCAAGATTTTTCATCAGTTATTAGCACTTTTTTCTGTGTAGGTAGGTACCTAACATTTTTTGTTTCCATAATTAATTGTAGCCATATTGGTGATAAATTGTCTCAACATTTGTACATTGTTATTGATTGATTGAATAAAGTATTTATTATTATTATACTGTTGAATAAAAAATAAAAATAAATCTCGGAAAATTCTCTATTTCGAGAAATTCACCGAGAAAATTCGCGGTAAATTTCTCGAAAAATTATTTCTTGAGAATTCCACAACACTAATTATGGGTACTAACACTACGATACACATACATACAATGCACTGAAAACATATACATGTAACACCCAGACCCAGGACAATTTGAAAAAGGTCTTTCTTCATGTTGCCCTGGCCGGGAATCGAACCCGGGACCTAGTGACTCAAAGGCAAGTGCGTTAGCTTCTGCGCCACACCGGTCGTCAATATATTTTATATAAACACTTTTATCACAGAACAAGGAACCCTTTAATTCATAATTATTACTAGAAACTACTCAAACATTAAAGGGAAACATCGGGAACACATAACCAAAATTATCAAATTTTGAGATATCTAATAAGTAGTTCTAGTATTGATTATTTAATTACCCACATTAATTATTTTTGTAGTAATATAATAGGTACTTATTGAATTTATAGAGGGAGTGCTCTGTGTCGACTCTCTTAAGAAATATATTCCTTCTGTACAGTTAAGGGTTAAGGAAGAACCACCACTGCCATACACCAAACTTAATCTTTTATTCGCTATTTTTCCATACTTCACTAAGTTCTAATTTTGTCTACTTTCCCGCTGTTTACGATATTCTAGGAGAGAGAGAGGGGGTGACTGCCTCAAATGATCCACAAAATTATGTCAGATACTTCTCATTACAGAGTTACACCTAATGTTACCCATTACATACACACAATGTGAGAAAAGCATCCCAACGCTAACGAGTTGGCTCTAGGCTGGCTAAGTGATCATTTTCGGTGTCCATGAACAACGTTCACCAATTCCGCCTTTATCACTGTCACGGTATTATAAGGTTCACCAATCGAGAAACACTTAATGCATACCATAATAGTAACATTCTTTTGGGATCAAGATCTCCCGTCTAAATGGCGCCGGAACAATCGGGAACTTTCACAAAAAAAAAATCAGCACAAAATATAGTACAGAAAATTAGAAAAATTATGCTGCTTTTTATATTTTAAATGCGCATTTTTAGGGCTTTTATCACCATTTGAAAAAGCAATTTTCGCACTTTGCCGCTTCGTCCACTCGTGGCAGAGCACTGTTTGACGTCATCAGCCGCTACAAACAGCAGGGTTACTCTTGACAAAACTAAACACGATCTTAATCTAGTCTTGATCTTGACCATACGACGCACGAAGGGACTATGGTCAAAAACACCGCGCTACCGCTAACACGCGATCGGTTTGCGTGTATTTTTGGCCAATAGTCACTTCGTGCGTCGTATGATCAAGATCAAGACTAGATTAAGATCGTGTTTAGTTTTGTCAAGAGTAGCCCTGCAGTACTAAGAGTGAAATGTGTGGCAATACAACATAGCGCCTAGCGACGTCACAACGTGATAATTCAATAACAGAAAATATGGGTTTTTTAAAATGAAAATAATGAATGAAAAGTGTTATTTTATCGTTACTTATTAGGATATTCGTGATCAGCGTATATTTATTCATATGAATTGATAACATTTATTCATATTCCTAACACATGCATGTTCCCCATTAAGTTTAATATTTTAGCGGCTTGTGTAAGCATGGTTCCTCCTGTCGACTGATTTGCTCTTCTACACAACTTGGTCCTTGGGGGTAGCACTTTCGGGCGACTGTGCTGAGCTCTCTCATTTCTTATCTGTTTTGTGTTTGTCTTTTCTCCACACAGGAGGTGAGTTTTTATTCCTTGCTGCCCTTGGTAAGTATATAATGTGTGCACTTACTTGTTGAGTTGAATATATTTTTGTAATCATATGTAGGCACACATAAATTTTGTAATAGTTTAAGTCCTTAGTACGTATTCGTACGTAACTATAAGATAGACTTAAGAAAAGTTATGTATATTTCTAGATGTGAGTTTTTCTTTAAAAACCATGTATTATGTTGTGTAAATGTGTGTGTCATCCTCGGTGTGAGATCTTCCACCAAGGGTACATCAAAGGAGTATTTTAATTGTCGAGTGGGTTTTTGCAGAGGAAATCCCATAGGGACAACCTCGAGCCCACTTTTTTGTTAAAAAAAAAACTTTTGCTCTAGATTGACTGGATGACAAGAGAACTGATGTTCATGAAACATCCAGGGGTAAGTGGTGGGAACCCCTCCCTTAATCTGTAAGCATGGTTCTCAAACCGAATTGTCTGGTTGGTTTTGTCATCTGCACGTTGTGCCCAAATTCTGGGCACTATATGAGATGGTAGGCCCCACTGTTGTCAAATGTGAGATTTATAGAAAAAGTAATATTCACGAAATTGTTGCCATGTGTAGAATTATTTTTTGGTCACCAGGGTTAATTATTTTTGGGCACCAAGTTTTTCATTTTTTGGCAATCCAAGATTTTATTTTTGCTTATTTAATTTTTGCCGGCAAAAATAAAATAAGCAAAAATAAAATCTAATTCGTAAAGTTTATATTCGAGGTAGATTTTATTTATGCATAAAATCTACTTTGAATACAACTTTCCTTAAGTTTATATTTGAATTAGATTTTATTTTTGCCGGTTTTATTTTATTTTTGCAAATAAATAAATTAAAAAATATTTCGCCAAAAAATCCAAATAATATTAGTGTAGTAACAATTTTCCTCCATAGAAAACTATATTTGACAGATATCTGACATTGGGGCCTACCATCTCAATGAGTTCCAGATATAGTACGTCCTGATCAATAAAAAATAAATCACTCGATATATTTAAAGGATACGTAACATTTAGATTCTCCCCCTGTAAAGAAATTCCAATTGCTACCATCCCCCCCTAATCCCCCTCCTCCTCCGGTTAACGCATAACTTTTTACATAATTCACAAAACACGAACTTCATTCGAACTTCTATTGACAGATAAACCATTCGTCTTTTGTTTTGTCTCCATTCACACCCACATCTTAGCGATATTGACTTCTACGACGTCGATATCTTTATCATCGAGACAATATCGTTGAGTAGAATGGGAAGCAGCCCTCATTGCTACTACTACGGAATATAAATATAATAATCTGCACAATTTATTGAGCGCCGTTTTGTGGTACAAATCACCGCAAGGGCGCATTTTCAGTTTTTTTAATTTATTTATTGTTATTATCCAATTTTAATATATTTTATAAATTTAATTTAACTGTTAAAAAATTGAATGCATTTGCAGTTGTCACAAATTTGAAATATGAAACAATTATTTGTTTGCTTATGGAGGGAGCATTTTACTTTGTGTAATATTGTTTTGTCGTTGTAATATCAATGTATGCTGTGTATTAATAAATGAAATTAAAATAAAAAAAAAAATATGTGAGTATTATTATTTGTCACAAATTTATCCACTAGTTCATTTGTTTTTAAATTTGTAATTTTTAATTAGTTTGAAAATAATTTAACACTCAAAAAACAATTATTTATATAAAATTAAAAACACTGTATTAAAATGTTGTTATTTTGAATCATTATTAGATAATATTTTAATTTTTAAAAATGAGACGTCAGAGGTTTCAGGCAGCCACTACGGGCGCCATTCACCGACTGTCTTACTAAAAAATGTCTCTGTAGTTTTACTAACACCTTACTCTTATTACTAACACATTAATAACTGATATCTACCACAGCTAAAAGGTTGGTGCACTCTGCTATCTTAGTGCCAACACTCATGTATGCAAGTGAGACGTGGACATGGTTAAAGAAGAATGAAAGTGGCATAAATGCAGTAGAAATGAGATCGTTGAGAAGGATGTGTGGTAAAAGTCTGAGAGATCGTGTGCGTAACAGTGATATACGAAAGGAATGTGGAATGAAAGTTGGTGTAGATACAAGGATGAATGTAAATAAGTTACGATGGTTTGGGCATGTGGAAAGAATGAAAGAGGACAGAATGACCGAGAAGATATATTTGGCTGAGAGGAATGGTGCTCGGAGACGTGGACGTCCGAGGATCAAATGTCAAGATCATTTAAATCAAATCCTACAGGACGGTCACGTGTTGAGCACATTGAACAGGAGAGCATGCATGAGGAATTGTATGACAGTGACGCAAGCGAAAGATGTATGCAAGGATAGAAGGAAGTTCCTTCCTGCCTACCCAGCGAGGGAAGCGGCGTGACAGTATGTATGTATATGTATGTAATAACTCATGGCCTCTGTGCCGATATAAATTAAAATGCATCTCGATTTTTTGTTATAAACCCAAATACAACCTTGTACACCTTTCACAGAAAGCTAAAAACTTGTGTCGTGAAAGAAGAGTTTACCGGCACCTGGGATCGAAGCGCACAATTGGAGATGGTGTTAAACGTCTTATACAAGAGATATATTACGAACGTACAGCCTTCAGGACAATGGAAAACTCTCAGAAAGGACTGGAAAGTCCATTTTTCGCTGGTGACTCTACGGAACATATTTATATATTTGTTTATTATTTAAAGTACCTATACTGTCACCCATCCAAAATGTTAAAAAAAAAGTTGTTGGCACAGACCGGACAACATGTATGTTTAAAACACGCGAATGGTTTGCTGGCAAACTCACTTGCGTGATATGCCGTGTTTGTCAAGTGCTCTAACCATTAGGCCACAGAGGTGTGTGGGTAACCTCCGAGTTTTGTCATTATAAGCTGCCATTTTATATATATATAGGTGCGATTTCTCCCAACTTACCCCTTTACTGGATATAAAATTCTTTTTGTGTATTTTATTATTTGAAATGTCATGAGATTGTGTAAAAGACATTTTCCTTTATTGCTTCGATATTCTCACGTAAAATACCGCGAATTTTTAACCGAAATATTATTATTCCGGCGTATAAATCAAACTTACACAGGGTAACTTCAATATACGAGAGTTCAACATATGCAAACTTTATAATAAAAACTATTACTCAACAGATACCTCATCTGCATAAAGGTGTCCCGATGCTTACGAATCGGCTTATGATGATTTAAGTGTAATTTACCCGTGGTACGTTCACCAATAATATAAAGGGTGTTTGTACATCCTGTTGGTTGGTTGGCCAGGCACTTGTGGGAGATTTCATGATGGTATGGATAATGAATAAATAAATGACTGACATTTGGCACCTTTTAAATTAATATACCTAATTAAAAAAGTCCGGTTAAAGACTTGGGCTAACCATAAATATCGGCAAAACCAAATGGATGACTTTCGGACGGCTTGATTACAGTGGGTCAGTATTGTATTTGAACGGCCGTAGCGTTGAAAGGGTGGAGAAATTTAAATACCTCGGCAGCATTCACTAACGCAATCTCTTGACCCAGATGTAGAGATAAAATGCAGAATTGAGGCAGCAAGAGCTGCATTTAACAAAATGAAACCACTCTTCTGCAATGACAGCATAAATTTGAAGCTCCGCCAAAGAATGATTAAGTGCTATGTATGGTCTGTTTTATTGTATGGATGTGAAACATGGACCTTAAAAGTCAATACAATGAACAGACTGGAAGCATTTGAAATGTGGCTCCATCGCCGTATGCTCAGAATTCCCTGGACCGACATGGTTACCAATACCGAAGTCCTGAGTCGAGCTAGAGTTGACAAGGAGCTGTTATCAATCATCAAGGTTCGGAAGGTTTCACATCTGTGTCATGTTCTGCGTGGAGAAAAATACCACTTTCTCCAACTGATATTGAAGGGGAAAATTGAGGGACGCCGAGGTCCCGGTAGGAGACAGATGTCCTGGCTGCGAAACATAAGGGAGTGGACCGGCATCCGAAGTGTGGAAGAGCTGTTCCGAGCAGCGCAGGACAGAGACAAGTTCGCCGAGGTGATCGCCAACGTTGGGGGGACACAGGGCACTTGAAGAAGAAGAAATTAATTAATTATCTCTATGTTTATTTTTATCCTATTAACATCGACTAGGTACCTGTTTATTATGGTTTATTACACTATTTCTGTTTTATATTATTTTCATTTTGTTTTATTGTCTTAAACTCATCATTTATTCTTTTTCTAAATTAATTATTTATATTTTATTAAGTCAAATATTTTATAATTATAATATATTTTAACAATTCTTTATTGAATTTCCTGATTGTGATAATGTGTTATTGCTTCTGTCTTACGAGTATATTAATTATTTTTTAACAAGTTTAGTTGAATGGTTGATTTGTATTATTTTATTTTATTTACATATATTCACGGCGTTAGCCTCTAACATGTTAACAATAAAATCAAAATAGAGAACAACAACATAAAAAAAAATTACAATTAATGTGTCGAATAAAAAACAGTCATACAGGTAAAGTAAATGTATATGAGCTAATTCTTATAAATATGTCAAACTAAAATATTCAAACAAGATATTATAAATAGAGGATTCATAAATATATAGTCATAAAAAAAGGGTAGTGAAATAATTATTATTTGTCAATCAATAATACTTAAAAAATTCAATGTCAATAGAGGATTAATATTTATTGTCAAACAGGTAAAATAAGTGGTAGTGAGATAATTATTATATGTCAATCAAAAACATTCAAATAAGTCATTTTAATTAGAGAAATTATAAACTGGAAGATTATGTAATAAGATTTTAAGTCAGATTAATTTAGGTCAAAGTGATATTGAAATGATTGGCTTAAAAATTACAGTAATCTTAAGTAATATATATATATGTATTTATGTAAATTATATAAAGAATGTACATAATGTTGCACATCCCATGGATTTGATCACCAACAATGAGGTGTTGCTGAGGGCTGGAACAGAATATAGATGTTGTCCAGTATAAAGATGAGGAAAATGGCATGTTTGGGACATGTACTGCGAAATGAGAAAATATGATATGTCCCAACTCATCTTGAAGGGGAAAATTGAGGGTAGTCGCGGTGTAGGAAGGTGACAGATGTCCTGGCTAAGAAACATCAGAGAGTGGACCAGAATCCAGAGCTATTCCGGTTATCGCAGGACAGATAAGCCTACGCTTGGATGATAACCGACTTCAGGGAGACCTGATATGGCACTTTCAGCAATGAGGTATGCTACCTATCCCGAATGTCTTAACTTTTAACGACACGGAGAGGAGGACTTGCATGTTTTTTCACGCGTAGTTTGCGCACTGTCTATGGAGTTCCAAATCTCAAAGACGGTGAGTTCCGCATTTTACCACATCCGCGAAATACGCTCCGTGTCGCAAAACCTCACTCCTGATAGCATAAAAACATTAATCTCTGCTTTTGTGGTCTCTAGACTCGACTACTGCAATATACTATATTATGTAGGACTGCCACAAATTCAACTGAATCGTCTACAAATGGCATTCAATAGCGCTGCAAGGCTTATTTTCCACGAAGATAAGGGTTGCCACATCACACCTTTGCTGGAAAAGTTACACTAGTTAAGAGTAGGTGAAAGGGTCCAATACAAACTGTGCCTTATAGTCTACAAAGCTTTGAACAAAATGGCACCTCAGTCACTTTCAGAACTCTGTGTTCTCAAAACACCTGCAAGTAGACCTCTACGCTCAGCTAAGACATCCACCAACATGCTGAACGAAATCAATAGAGCAAACAAGTCCTGCTTCTATGATAGGGCTTATGGCGTCGCAGGACCCGTCATTTGGAACCGACTCCCCGAGGACCTCCGTAAAAACCAGCCGATTACAACGTTCAGGAGCAAGCTGAAGACTTCGCTCTTCCAACATATTTTCCCGCGCCCTTGAGATGGATGCTCCATTAAACGGCGCCGAATAAATCATCCAATATAATAATAATAATACCCCACTTCTGGGAGATACTTTGATGCTATGGATAGTGAAAAAATAAATATGACATTCTGTCTTCTCCTCTGCTTACTCCACACACTCACGGCGCGTATAATAAATAATATTTAGGTATACGAGTATATCATTAGTAACTGTATATTTATTTTACACGATAGTTCGCCTGTGTGGTATGGGATTGTCGGGATAAAACCTTGATAAAATATTAGCGAGTGCAAATCATAAGGAAGGAATCTTATATGATTTATTAGACATGGGTACAGGTGGGTGTATTATATACGAGGCTTAGGTACTCCCCAACCCTTCCTTCTCCACGTTCTTCTGCGATCCCTTCAGGCATGGAAGGGTGAGATAGCATTCTATGGCGATAACGAAGAACACTAAAGATTAGACAATACAAATATTAGTACTTAACAAAAAACAATGAGATTTTTAAAATTCTTATTTACCTATTTATTCTATTATTTTTGGGCATCATTATTTTAATACAGCAGTGTTAACAATGCATTACCAAATTTAAAATACTAGGACGATATTATGCAGTGGCGAGATTATCACTATGAAGTGATTTTTTTTATAAAATCATGATATATTGAGATATTATACCTAATTAAAACAAATATACATACACGAAATTGGATTGGAATAAGAGGTGTGGAGGAGTCATTCCTGACAGCGCAGGACCGAGAAGCCTATGCCAGAGTGATCGCCAACGTCGGGGGGACCTGACAGGGTACCTACAGAGGAAGAAGATACATATACATGATATTATCAATAATACATACCAAGAGAGAAAAACAAAATTTAAAATACATAGTATTTGACATACACCCAACACATAGTAAGGATTATGGATTGGAGAAGGGAGCGGGCTAGGGAATGGATACAACATTTTTTACTTAACCGAAGATTTAAAAACATTGAGCGACTGTGAAACTCTGTGCGAAGAAAGAAGATTGTTCCAACAACGAGCACCGTGAACTGAGAATGGTTGAGAGTATGATTTACCAAAAGACGCTCGTTATTGGATCGCAATGGTAGGCCATGACTTGCTAAATATTTGAAATCAAACGATTTGCTTGTGTCGTGAAGGTGGAGGTGGGATCGAATCCGGATTCTGTTGATTGAAAGTTCGAGACTTTATCATCAGTGGAACTATTAAATATTGAGTTTCATTTTAAATCCTTATAGTAAATAGTTTCCACTAAGAACCGTTTGCCGATTTCAATACTGAATAGATTATATAATATAGCTCAGCTTGTTCCTCCCAATAGTAGTGAAGTGAACATCCGCAAGCAACGAAGAAGGGAAACGGAAGTAGTTTCCTGAAGACGGATATAGTATATGTATCATAATGGGCTTATGTTGTAAACGGGAAAGAATTAATTTCCTGTTTAAAACATCGAATCGCATTCTATCAAGAATGTACCTATATCCAGTTCCCGATAACTTAAGCCAAATATATTTTATGGAAAAATGAGAAATGGCATTTTCAAATTGTCCTGGGTCTGGGGGTCTGTTGGGCGAGCTCGTTGTTTGTTGTGTTCGTCCTGCCTCCTTGTAGTGGGGAGCAGGTATGGGAGGGAAATATCTTTTCATTACGGTGGTGATTCTTAGACTTCACCTTCTGAAAACCCAATAAAAAGTCTCTGGACACCTTAATTCGGCCTCTGGTGCAAAATTGAATACAGTGTTTATTGCTAATAATAATGCTTGCGTGTTATTTTTTAGGTCTTTTTTTGGTCATTGTTGTTTATTTATTGTTTGTTATGTTTGATTTGTCTCTGATTGCATTTTATCCTTCTGAATGGAGCATCAAAGACGCAAATGTGGCATAAAAGATTCCCCGAGGCGGTATTGGCCGGCCAGCCAAGGTTGCTCATTAAGGCCCGCCCGTGACGTTAAAAGTTATGCTTAGAAGAGCGAGTAAATAGAAGTCCCTCCAAAGGAAATACGAGTATAAAAGTAAATATTCCAAAAATCAGGTCAAAGAATCATTCCACTATAGAATTTTCGGCGATCGACTAGGAAAAGCTTGGTGATCGACCGGTTGATCGCGGTCGACACGTTTGTCACCTCTGGTTTAAATTAATGTTATGTTATATAAATTAAAAAATATTATTCTATCAATTTCGCCGTGGATCACCCGGCAAAAAAATGTTTATTTGTTGTGGTATTTTAACTGAAGATATTGAAATCATTGGATAAAACTATAAAAGGGTTAGTTGGAAGACAGCGC
Source organism: Athripsodes cinereus (assembly GCA_947579605.1). Taxonomy (NCBI): domain Eukaryota; kingdom Metazoa; phylum Arthropoda; class Insecta; order Trichoptera; family Leptoceridae; genus Athripsodes; species Athripsodes cinereus. The sequence continues at coordinate 7,739,396 of OX388325.1, read as the reverse complement.
ATTCTATAGCAATGAACTCGCACTCTGTACATTGAATTGTTTGAACTGATATTTTTATTTATTTATTCTTTTTGCACATCATCATTATAAAAATGTCAACAAAACAATACAAAATTTAAAATACCAAATAAAACACCACAAATTTTATAATACCAGGACGATATGCAGTGCAGTTATAATATTTTGTATTGATTTGAAATATTGTAACCAATTTACAGTGAAGAATAAAATAAATAAATAAATGTAATTATAATTGTATAGTGTATTGTTTTAATTGAATTTATTGAATAAAAGTAAGTGGATACCTACATAATCCCTCAAAGCACGAGCTTTGATAAATTTGAAAGCGGGCATTAAAATTAATTACAATTCATTTTACCATTACTACTACTACTATACCATCACGGCATATCCGAAAGTGTGTATTTTATATTGATTGATATTAGAGGGTATCTATTCCCGGATTATTTTTGTTCCCGGAAAACGGGAAATTTTAAAATGAATTTCCCGGGATTCCCGGGAATCCCGGGAAATTCATTATTAGGTATATTTATAAATATTCAATTTTCAACAAATTTGGTATAAAAACTCTCATAACTTGTTGACCCTTGCAAACATTTTGATTTGATTAAAAAAAATCAAATTTTTGGTACCAATATAAGTAATTTGCTTAAAAAAAACTAAATGGCTGACTGACGAGATTTATTTAGGTACTCTATGTTATATCAAAATAAAAATTGTTTACAAAATATATAAACTTTTAATTTTTGATCATCCTATCAAGCAAAAAAATGTTATGAATTTTTGGCAAAGCTTTTTAAAGATTTTTTACTTTAAAAAATGAGAAATTTCGACAAAAAAAGATTTTATATATCGGTTAATATCCATGAATAAAACAAAAAAAATGACAGTTGGCTGCATTAATATTTTTTAAGAACTATCTAACTTTTCGAAATATGTAAAAAAAACATGAAAAATTGTAGGATTCTTATACATTGTCGGCCAAACACACCTCCGATTTCGAATTATATTTAGAATAATTATGCTTCTTTCAAACGAATACATTGAAGCTATAATTAAGTTTTTTTTTTAAAGTATAACACTTATATTGGTAATTAATATTATTTTTCATATTTTCATATCAAAATATTCGTCAGCTTCTACAAGTTTATCACGACTATTACAGTTAACTAAACAAAGATTTCGGTATCGGTATAGCAATCTGCATGACTAATAATTTGTATTTTTTCCCGGGAAAGGATTCGTTTTTTTCCCGGGAAACGGGAAATAAAAATTAGAGGGAATTCCCGGGAGTAACCCTCTAATTGATATTTTTATGCTCTTTTTTAATCTGGAAATGCTTTTATTGTTGTTTTATTATACATATGTTTTAGTGATGTAACGAATGTGTGATTTTGTATATTCGCGAATGCGAATGCAAATATTTGTTGCCGACATTCCGAATGCAAATGCGAATAACGAATATTGACTTGTTTAGATTTCTACAATATTGCTCAATCATTAAAATTTCTACCCCCCAATCGCCGATTTTCAAAATGGTATAGGAATTTGAAGTATTTCAAAACTCCTCGGTTTTCTTAAAGAACATTTTCTTACAGTACCTTTTTCTACAATGTACCGGGTAAGTATCCGGTACTTTTACCGAATATCCGATACTTTATTACCGAAATAATATTCGCAAAACATTCGCATATTTTTTTGCGAATACGAATGCGAATACTTGGAAATATGCGAATATTCGCGAATGCGAATACGAATATTCGTTAGGTACATCACTAATATGTTTGTATAAATGCTTCTCTCGGCTAGAGGGACATCGAATAAGTGCAGTCAAAAGATTCACACGTGGGGGTTTTGATCGGTCAGTCCTTCAGGCTCCCACCATGGCACCTCATGTGTGGACAAATTTGTAAGTGTAAAAATATAATTGGACAAATGGAAGTCCCCAGACTTTTAAGCTATCCGGGTGGTCGGTGGGTCTCCTTCAAAAGACCAGCTGTATGTAATTGACATGCAATCTGTCCTCACCTTGACATTTTAACTAGGTATTAAATACAGATTGTATCTGTTGATCTGTTTTCAGTAGAATAAATTATTTAATGTGAAATTAGAGTAAGTTTTGAAGGTGTACAAAAATTGTTATAGAATAATTAAACATTGTAAAAGACGAAAGCCGTTTATTGCATGAATAAATAAATAAAAAAATTAACACTTTGAAGATGGGTGGCAAATCTCATCGCCGAATTCAAGATGTATTATTTTTTGAACACCTGTTCTTACAGGGCACTCGAAAACTTGCGTAAAAAAGTGGGAGATTTATTAATTCCATGAAGCATGGTAACAAATATTATTTTAATTAATATAGTCCCTTCAGATTTAAAGTGTTTGGGTATGCGGTGGGTGACATTCAATTATTAAGGACAGGAGCCCATTACGGAGTCCCCGGAGAGAATTGTATCATTTTGAAAAACATGACAAGTATCATTTGTGTTTTTTTTTTCAAACTCCTCTGTAGAATATAATGTGTTCCGAGGTTTCGCGATAGATTGCGACAGCATCATTTACGTCATTATTTTATTTTTTACAATTTTTACTGCATTGGTCATGGCTAAAGGATTCGATCCCGACCCTCTTTTATAATCCCAGGATTTCGGGATTATCTACATTTAATCCCGGGATTATATTGATAATAAAATATGGTAAAAAAATCTGTAAGCCATGTCAAAATCAGTAATTTATTTATTTTTTGGCAATGTATTTGAGTTTTAAATTATTGTTCTATACAATAAATCAAAAACAGCCAAGTGAATACCGTGTGCAAAACAAACTTGGTGCTCTGCATTAACAAGTTTTCCAACCTTCAGCATAACATTTGGACCATCAGTGACTATTACCACAATTTCAGTTTCTATTTTTGAAGATATCTTTTTAAATATTTGTATACGTATTTTAGTATTTTTCAAGATTTATTTACGTATTTTAGTCTTTTTGAAGCTGTCAAAAGGTTTCATGTAACGCAGATATCTAGATTAAATAACTACATCGTAAATCATGTCCACACAAACTGTTGGTAATTAATGGTTAGATTAAATATTGTGATTTTTAGCGCATTTTCTCCGGCGTAACCGCATACTCGTTTTTCCACTCAATAAACCATGAAGGCTGTTTTGTTTTTCCACCCCTCGCCATTTCTCTCTACTGTTATTTAGTGTTTCAACCCCCAGGCGGTGTTTATGTTGTGTTTTTCTGAAGGTTAAAATAAAGTAAGTACTTACCAGACAAAAATATATTTGCCGAAAAAATCTGCCTACTCAAAATTTTTGTTGTTTGTTTAACAAAACGAAAACTTTTTATAGAAAAGTACGAGAGCGGGTTTTGTTAAAGACCTCCATAACATCCTTCTGTAATATCCTATATTAAAACGAGATGTGTGCGAATATTACATGAAATATTTTTTTATTTATTCTTTTTGCACATCATCATTAGTTTATTAATTTACTTATTCATTCTTTACTGTACACTGATTACAAACAATTGAGTACATAAAAGGTAAACTTATTATTTATTGATTTGGCGGTAACGTTGTGGTAGTTTCTAAACATAATTACGAAAGTTTGGAGTCAAAAAACTTTACTACCACTAAAAATTATTATACGCGCGACCAACGGCCGCATAACGGTCACCATTAGCACATAGGTTGTAGGTTAATAGATTATATTAGATAGATGAGTCAAATATTGCGCTTGAGAATGACAGCTTACCTGTTGAAACCTTGGTCGCGCGTATAATAATTTTTAGTGGTACCTATTGTTAAAGTTTTTTGACTCCAAACATTCGTAATTATAAAAGGTAAACATTCAAGTTAGATACAATAAATATACACTGAGAAAAATACTCAAAACGAATTATTGGTACAGTACTATCGTTGGTACATTGGTATAAATCTATAATATTAACTTTTCGCAAACAAATCGTTGGTAAATTTACCAACAACTGTGTATTTTTCTCAGTGTACAGAGGGCGAGCTTATCGCAAAAGCATGATCTCTTCCAACTAACCCAAAGGTGTAAAAATAAAAACCAATTTATAAAATAAAAAAGGGAATCAACTGAAGAGAAAAAAAAACAATTATAATAAACATACATACCTACATACGTACATTTTTAGAGATTGCTTGACAGACTCTTAGGTATTAAACCATTCATAGACAACATTATAGGCACGATGATTGTGGTTGGTGTTGGTGTTCCTTGTGTTGTTATTATTTTATTATTATTATGGAAAGTATGACTTGCATGTTTTTTACAAGTGTTTAGTCTGCTGGCTATCCTAATACTTGCATGAAATGCCGTGATTGTACATACATACATGTATATAAATGAATGATGTAGATATTCATTAACGTCAACTCTACGGTACGAAATAATTTTTAATAACATGAAATTATAAGTTCCAAGTTTCTTGATAATATTCCCGGCTGCAGATGTTGCCAGGTCGCTCCATAATAAACCTCTGAACTTGGTAATGTCTTGCAAAAGTGTGGATAATGCATCACCGGCATTCATACGTAGACAAGAAACCTAACGCATTTTTTTCTTCACAAATTTATGTTCCAATAACGCTGTCACAATAGATTATTCCTTTTCATTACGATAATATCAGTACACCATTTAAAATGCAACATTAAAAACACTATCGATTTTGTATTTAATCAATTAACAATGACTTAATACAAATTGCCGGTCGCTTTCGCCTTGCGGCATCTTCAGGTCAAGAGTAACTCAAAGCTTAAGAATGGAACAAATAAATCAATTAATTAGTCAGTTAACTATTAAGTGCTAGAGTGACTGGTGCACTTCGATCCATTGTCAATAATGACAATGTATCGAACATGGCTAAAATGCTGGTGCACAATACCATTCTGGTACCATCACTTACGTATGCAAGCGAGACATGGACGTGGTTGGAGAAGGACGAAAGTGGAATAAATGCAGTGCAGATGCGATTATTGAGAAGAATGGCTCGTAAAACGCTGCGTGATAGATTGAAAAATGAGGATATTAGAAGAATGATCGGATGCAAGACAGAATGCGCGTGAATAAGCTACGGTGGTTTGGCCATATTGAAGGAATGAACGAGGTAAGAATGACAAAGAGGATATACTTGTCTCAAAGAAAGGATGTGAGGAAGCGCGGGCGTCCGAGAACCACGTGGCTTAATCACGTGGATCGAATCCTGAAAGACGGCCGTGTCTTGAATAATAGGAACCGACGTGCGTGAGTGAGAAACTGTATGAATGTGGAGGAAGCGAAGGAAATGTGTAGAGATAGATATATATGGCATTCCGTTCTGTTCTCTCTGCCTACCCCACTTGGGACACGGCGTGAGGGTATAGTATAGTACAAGTACAAATTAATCTAAAGTATATCGTCTATGTTACACTATATAGTTTAAGATGTTAATGTCTTATTCGTGAGTTTTTACGAACACCTGCTTTTAACAGGACACTAGAAAACTTAGTGAAAAGATTGTTCAAAATGCCCCCAATACGTTTATACCGATTCTTCCTTTGACTTTCCATTCTATGTATTGATGTCCATGGCATATTATTATTATAGAACGAATACTTACTCCGTACTCCATTCCCCCCTCCCCTTGAAGCTTTGCTAAACTTTTACCGATAAACAATCTCGCTCCCTCGCTAAACGTACATAACACGCATAAAACGAAAACGGTTTAAACGAATCACACATTGTAACGTATCATTGAGAACTTTAAATAACATCATTACTGTTCATACCATTACGCCATTTTCTACTAGTGGGCCAGCCAGAGGACTTATTGTATGTAATAAACACGCGAGTAGTTCTCCTTGTGTCAATAAAAAAACCATATTCAGAATGCGTGTTTTACCTCATAACTACTGAATCAAAGATTTAAAATAACACAACATACCTACTTACAGACAATTCATACGCTGAGTGAGCTAGTCCCAAACTAAGAAAGTACTATGCTACCGACACGATGAAACCCAGACAGATAACAAATAAAAATAATTAACATTGAATTCAAAAATAATTAATTTATAAAAAAATTATTTAGCGGTAGGTACCTACATAAAAATTTAAAAATATACTTAAAAAACTAACATTATCATTTTAGACAAAATGCTGGTATATTGATATGATTTTAGATGACTATGTATTAATAAAATTGTTATTTTGTGAGCTTTTTCACTACCGCGGTTTCGGTGGAGCGTCCACCATGTTGGTATTTTGAATCAATCAAACGTAAAAATTTAAGTCAAGCGCGTACGAAAAATACAAATAATTGATTTTGTGCTTCACAAAAACACAATATTACAAAATTTAGGTAATAAAAATAAAAATATAACACTGTATAACTTTCACTATTTAATATTTTGCTTAAAAGCTTTTCGGACATACGTCCATCTTCAGTAATAAATATCTTATAATATTACTGAAGATGGATGTATGTCCGAAAAGCTTTTAAGCAAAATATTAAATAGTGAAAGTTATACAGTGTTATATTTTTATTTTTATTACCTAAATTTTAAAAATGAGCTTTCATAGTGTTACCTCTTCAAAAATAGAAAAGTTACAATATTACACTAGTCTCCAGATAATATATTACATATCTACATAAAAATAATTCAAAATAATCGAAATTCCGAGGGCTGCTTCCCATTCTACTCTATATTGTCTCGTTATTATAATTTATTGATTGCTAATAATATAGTAATTTATTATACCTACTATTACTTATGATACAGATTACAATCAGTTTCCTGTTCGCTGCCAAAGTTCGCCTTATCCGATACAACCAACTTTACTTATTCGAAGTTTCGGGTTTTCCGATAATAAATTTTCTCAAATTATTTTATAACTCTTGTTGTAAAATCTGTTCCAACTACTCCCAAATAAGCTCCCCCGGCCTACGGCAGGAGCAAGGAATCCACCCTTTTCTCTCTGTCATCCTTTATGATGTAAACCTAATAATAATCGACACATAAATATTTTGGTCGGTTTGTATGTGTGTGTATTTTTTTATTCATTCTGTACTGTTATTCGATTACAAACAATTTAATAGAAAAATACATTCGATTAAATACAATCAATATATAGAAAGCAAGTTTATCGCAGAGGCGCGATCTCTTCCAACTAATCCAATGTAATTTATAGTCACCGCAATTAAAACAACACAGAAAAATAATAAAATAATACACTCTAAACAAAGTCTCATCTTTTGGGCAGATTTTAAGCTAAAAATATTTAAAATATTTTATGTATTGACAGAGATATTAATTACCCCCTATTCTATTTCATTTTTAGTATGCACTAACTAAAAAAGGCACTTTCCAATTTTAGTTAGTCTACATTGGTATTCTATAAACTCTAAAATATCATATAAATATCATATATGGGTTGTGTATCTTTATGCGTTTTTATATTTTTTGCATTTATTTGCTTTTTTTACATTTTGCATTTTATACCTTTTTACATTTTTCGTATTTTTACATTTTTTTGCACTTTAAACATTTTTATCATTTTTTAGATTTATTTGCATTTTTTACACTTTTACATTTTAACATTTTACACATTTTTACATTTTCACATATTTTTACATTTATGTGTTTTATCATTTTAAGTCTCAAATTTATGTTTATTAGATAGGTAAAAAGGGGTTTGTTGGTTTGTTCATTGTTGTCTTTTAATGTCTATACTAATTGTTTCAACTGTCTGATCCTTACTGAATAAAATAAAAAAAAAACGAATTTTAGTTCAAGTGTTCTTAATTAACTAAGGAACGTTATGTAATTTGAAACAAGTGTTTCTTTAGATTTACTATAGATTAGAGTTACTATAGATTATTGATTCCGAGAGAGACGTCTTTCGACTTATCAGGTCTAGATTGATAATGATCTAATAAGTGGAAAGACGTCTCTCTCGGAATCAATAATCTATAGTAGAAAGAAATACTTGTTTCAAATTACATAATTATGGAATTCTACTACGTGTGCACCGACACAATTAATAAATTTAGGAACGTTCTATTTTAGTTTGAATCAATATAGAATAGGGGGTAATATAGTTTCTCCGTGGATTCTCCGGTTAAGAATACTGTCTTAGAATACAATTGGGACATGGCATGAGGGTATAGTATAGTAAAGTATGTGTAGCATTTTGTCCCTTGTGCTATCCGCATGTGTGTATTTGTCAATTTGATATTTATTTTCTGGACGATTTATTTTCTGGACGAAGTCAGGTAATCTACACTAGTATTATAGTATATTATGAAGTTATTACAGCCATAGGAATCATATTTCAATATTTTCAATTACAGTTCTCTCAATTTGGATTATAGATACCTACCTCGTAGAAATAATATCTCGGTATGATTGTATGTACGCACTTACATATATATATATATATATATATATATATATACATCAGGCTATCTTTGCGGGCTCCTTTCATAAAACATTCTAACTAAGTCCGGTAGTGTTACTTTTATGCCTCCATACTACCACTTCCTTTCATATGACTTCCCTTATGGGTTCCGTTCTGTATATTATACTTTCATATATTACACTTTCAAGCGTCCTACACTGTTGCCAAACTATGGGACTCCGGATTGTCTTTTGTATGTAAATTATCATAATTGTATATATACATTATAGTATAATTATTAGCTGAGTTAAGTAAATCATCAGACATTTGAAAATATTGTCGGGACTAGACCAGAAAAGCGCGCGAAATTCAAATGACTGCACAATAAACAAAAAACTGTTTATTCCTCAAACTTCTGTCTACCTACCAAGACTTTTTTTAAATGCTAGTTTTTTTTTTGTAAATAAGCAAAAATAAGCAATTTAGTAAATGAGTAAAAGTAAAAGTCCGATTTTTAACTTTAAATAGATTTATTTTGTCAATTGTAATTTGTTCTTTTAATAAATTTGGTTATTATAATAGAAATATAATTACGAAAAAAGTCATTTATTATTTCCTTGACATCTAAATACATTTTGATTGGGTTGGGCATTTGTTGTACTGAAATTTTGATTTCTTTGTTATTCAATAGCAATTAGTTTAGTATTTCGCTTCACCATAAGATATCAGATACATAAAATTCTTGTGTCTCGGTGTTTGATATCACACTCCTCCGAAACGGCTGAAACGATTTTGATGAAATTTTATGTGCTTATCGGGTATGTCTGACAATCGGCCAACATCTATTTTGCGTACCCCCAAAAGTTAAGGATGATACACCACGATTTTTATTATTTTATTTTTTGGACAATTTTTTTTTATTGTGAGGCTTTAAAAATATATACAGCCCGAAATTTCCACTCTTCTGCCATCAATTCCTATTTTTAATAGTGACATTAGTAATCTAGAAATAATGTCTATGGCAAAACAACGTTTATCGGGTCAGCTAGTTTAAATATAATATTCCTATGACATTTAAAAGGAAATATAAAATATTTTACGTAACTGGAAAAAAATCTAGGTATTTGTAATGCAGTACACATTTCGATTAAACAATAATATCTAGCGATTGTTACAGTATTTTTATGAAATAAAGTGGAATATTATCATGATTATAATCATAAAAAAATAGATATTATCAATTTTAATTAAATATAAAAGATACGATACGAAAAAAATAATTTTATCAAATTAATTAAAAATAGTAATTCCTATAAAAATTAATTTAGTGCCAACTTATTAATAAAAAGAATGAATAACCAACAATCAGATGCAAATTTGAAAAAGGTTGACACGCAAAAAACCATTACATCTGGAGAGAGATGTATTTTATTTGTGTTTGTGAGATGATGATATTAAAATAATAATAATTATGTTAAATTTTTCTGCAGTCCATATAACGAATATAATATTTTATAAGAAATTCTGCTTATTGATAAAAAATTACATGGAATCTAATATATAAAGTAGTTCTGATGCAAGATTGTGTAGTGTTTTTGCAGATTGACACTACCGTCATACTGCCTAAGCTTAGCAGTGGCGTGCCTTCCATACATGCAAAAAAGCAACGCATGCCCAAGGAATAAATCTATCATTTTCCAACAGAGTATCTAAAAAAAACTACGAAGTAAGTTTAAATTAATTTAAATCTTCCGCCAAACAATAGCAAATCTTTTGCAAACTTCTGGTTAATATTGATTTTATTTTGATTATATTCAATTAATGTATTAGTTATTTCAGGTTTTCTTTATTTACATAATAATTTCGTAACATAAGGACTATCACCCTTTATCGCTCCTCTTGGAAGTAAGTATAGGGTAGAAATAAGCATCCCCCGTTCAGCGTGATTCTACGCCAAATGAGTCATCTTTTTCATCCTATGATATTTATATTGTTTAAATGTCGGTGTCATTAAAACGGTATATTGTAAAAGAGGGTCATCTCAACTATCTGGATTATTGTAGGCAGAAAAATAGTGTAGGTTTTGGCCAACAGTTGGTTTCTAACATTGTGTAGGATAATATATAAAATATAATAAATTCTACCTATAATATACAAACCGCATGCCCAATACCAAAAGTCTAGTTCCGCCACTGGTGTCAAATAGCTTATTTATTTACGGCATACATTTTTAATTTCAATAAAAACTGCAGTATGGAGAGTTATACAAAATCAACGAAAATGTTTTTTTTTATAAATTGGCCTCTTTATAGAATAATTTTTGTATACATTTTCAAATTAGAATCGTTATCCATACAATTTAACACCTGTGTTTCTGAAATTTCAATTTAAAAAAAAATCATGGATAAGAATATTTTATAAATTTAAAATGAATAGTTATCTACCTAAAAAATAAATTAGTACCTACATACATTACGTACAGCAGATAATAAACAAATCTCAGTTAAGCATTGTTCAACATAAATGAATTTTATTTTTTACACTATACCAGTGATTCCCAAAGTGGTCCTGGTGGATCTCTAAGGGTTCACGGAGACTCGACGGGGGTCTACGTTAGCGTGACTAAAAAATTGGGATGGTTCACGAGTCGTAAGCGGAGGTCCACGAATCCATAGTTAAAGTATCGGATATTCGCCAAAAGTACCAGATACTAAATGATTCGAGTACATAAATAATGCTACTTTAAGAAAATCGAGAAGTTAATGAAATATTTCAAATTCCTATACCATTTTGAAAATTCGATGACGGGGGGGGGGGGGGGAGGGGAAGTAGAAATTTAAACACGTAATATTTTTTAGGTATCCGGTATTGACATAAACAATAGTCGGTACAAATACCAGTTACATTGTAGAAAAGGAAATGTGAGAAAATATTCTGGAAGAAAACCGAAGAATTTTTGAAATATTTCAAACTCCTATACCATCTCGAAAATTTAGCGACGGGGGGGGGGGGGGTAAAAATGCATGGGGTCCATCAGAACCAGCAAAATTTTGAAAGTGATCTATGAGAAAAAAGGTTTGGGAACCTCTGCACTATACAATGACACACTTGGACAATTACGGGAGTTTGTAAAGAGATTAAAAATATTAATCATTCATTGAATCTTCAGCTATACGATGTTCGCTGGGCCAGCTAGTAATTGAATATTGAGAAATGTAAAATCGAATAGTTCCGAGATAAAGAGTTTTTCTTTATTTTTTATACTTGCCATAGGGTACCAATCTACGTTCCTCTTTATTCTACTTAGTCGAATAGCTCATCTCTTCTCAAACCGTGGGGATGCATATCATACCCTGTCTTTGCTCCATGATAAATTTATTATTATCATTATTTTTAAAGCAACATTTTTTATACCACTTCGATTTACTTTAATGATATCTTGACCAAAATTTTTGTCAATTTTATACTTAATTTCATAATATTACTAGTTGACCCAGCGAACTTCGTACCGCCTAACAATCAATGAGTGATTAATATTATTTTTAATCTCTTTACAAACTCCCGAGGTTCCTAAACATTTTTTCTCATAGACTACTTTCAAAGATTTGCTGGTTCCGGTGGACCCCCTCTTTTTCTACCCTCCCCCACAATTTTCGAAATGGTATAGGAATTTAAAATAATCCAAAAACTCCTCGGTTTTCTTAAAGAATATTTTCTCACAGTAGGTACCTTTTTCTACAGTATACCGGGCATTTGTACCGACTATTGTTTATGTCAATATCTGGTGTTTTTACCGAATATCCGATACTTTAACTATGGATTCGTGGACCCCCACTTACGACTCGTGCACCCCCATTTTTAGTCACGCCATCGAAGACCCCCGTGGATCTCTGGGAATCCACCTGGACCACTTTGGAAATCACTGGTATAGTGTAAAAAAATAAAATTCACTTATGTTTAACAATTATATTTAACTCAAATTTGTTTGTAAATTATCTGCTGTACGTAATATAATATGTAGGAACTAATTTATTTTTTTAGGTTGAAATCTACTCATTCATTTTAAATTTATACAAAATCTTTCCATGATTTTTTCAAAATTGAAATTTCAGAACCACAGATGTTAAATTGTATGGAAAAAGATTCTAATTTGAAAATGTTTTCAAAAATCATTCTATTAATAGGCCAATCTATGAAAAATCTTCATCGTTGATTTTGCATAATTATCCATATTGTTTGTGTGACAGCGGAACTGTCATACAAACGACATTTTCATACAAAAATACAATCCAAATTTCCGATGATTCCGTTAGATTTTCCAAAAATTTTCTTTCATATAAACAGTCTCCTGATAATTAAGAACACAACAAAAAAACAATAAGCCAAGTTGGTTCAGCCGTTCTCAAGTTATGAAGTGACATACATGGTTAATCCATTTTTATTTATAAGATAACTGATTAATGTTAAACTGATTGTTCAACTTCGGGTTTTTTACTATTCTAATTGATTTCTGTCTTTTTTGACAAAAAATAAATCATTCCTTTGTATACAAGTATTGTGTGTATACAGAGTTTCAACATATTGTAAAAGGATTAGGGCGTAAATATCTGTATATAAATAAAATACTTACACACATATTTTGTAATCGTGATTGAAATTCATCAACCGGTAGGTTTTTTTTTTCAAATACGCGAAAGAAAAATTCGAGCGAACAGGAGAGCTTCTAAACACAGAATGAATACCTTTATAATGATTAATCAACTCAGTAATGGCGAGCCTACGGTACGCGTGCCAAATGTGGCACGCATAACGATTTTGAATGACACGCGAAGAGCAAAAAAATTGTGATCATTCAAAAAAAGTTTTGGAAATAGTGTAAAAAAGATTTTTTTTTTAAATAGCCATGTGTTCGTTCATCAAAAGTTTCAGAAACGACGGAAATGAAGTATAATATATGACGACATTCATATTCATGAATAAATAGATCGCATTGATTGATATTTCCCGCACGGTGCTAGCCCCCCGAGGAGACATTTATTTTGCTATTATTATTAAGTACCTACTTATGCACTTTATTATTTTTTTCGATTTATTAATGCTTTGTTTATATTAAAAGTTTGAAGTTACATTTAAGCATTTGATGCATTCTTATTTTCATGGAACGAGACACGCGATATCTTATTGTATTGAAAAAAAATTGATACCTACTCAGGCTCAAAAAAGTTCGCCAGCCCTGACTTATTAAAGTCCGTAGGTAAATGCACCTCATCAGTAGAAACAAAAAAATTATACTTTTACTCTTATACGACACATAGTTTAACATTCAATGAAACTTGTGCGCGGTAGAGCTATTATGTAGCTGGGCCATAAAATCATAATAGAAACAGTCTATATAGTATATACCTTATGCGTCTGAGTAATTATCACTTTTTTCTATTGCGTATTTATTTCAAATTGAATTTAAACTGTGATAGGTTCTGAAATTATATTTCTCAATAACACCGACAGGTAGAGGAAAATCTATACTACACGCTCGCGTAAAAAACTTGAAAACGACCATATATATGACATTGCCTTTATTTATTTCTTTATGCAATAAACGGCTGAAACAGCCTTTACAAATATAATAAAAAATAAAAAAACAGTGAAGTCAAAACAATGCATATCAGATAATGAAAACAATATAAAAATAACATATTACCAAATAATTTTAATAAGGTAAGTACAAGTAACAACGGTTCTAAACAAAAGCATATAAACATTAATATCCAGGAGATAAATACAGAAGTCAGGATATTGATGACAGCCTTCAAATAAATTACATTTAATGCGTCAGACACCGAATATTATGTTACAAGTAATATCACGCCAACCTTGAGACTTGCGTATTGCGACGTTGCCAAATCTTCGGAATGCTTAAAGATATAAAAGTAAATAAAATATACATTGCGGACGCCGTAATATCGTGTGTATGAAAATGATATACGCTAAAAATATACACCCCGTATATAAGGGGGCGCCTCTTCAGAAAAATGTTCGAACCCTCAATATACGAAAATCGTATATAATTTTCAAAAATCCGTCTTAAGGAGTCCCTCTAAAAATAGCAAAAACTATATAAGCACTGTATAGGGGGTGGTTTAACGTAGTAAAAATTAGGGCGTCCATATACGGACGCCCTAATTCAAAAGACGCTCTAATGATAGCAAATCAACAATGTATGGGTCCCGTAAAGGTAGTGGGATGTATATATATATATATATATATATATATATATATATATATATATATATATATATATATATATATA